>JABUQX010035282.1:0-35000 GCA_015478945.1 Trachelipus rathkii
AAAAGAGACTTTAATGATGCCGAAGTTCCAGCTAAGTTATAGATTGATCATTTACATTCTTGCGACTTTTTGAACACTCCACAAACGTGGCAAAATTCAACTGTATTGTTGCTTCTCAGGTACTGTACTATTTGTACAGCAGAACTTCAAGCATAATGGATTTAAAGTTCCTGTAAGGGCCTTAAACAAGGCTTGGCTAAATTCAAAAAATAAGTTATCCGGGATATTAAATAAAAAAATGTGGTTTTGTATCATTGCCATTTATTTTGCCAGAGGACACCTGTTTTTTGCATGTGAGACGCACTCTACAGTAGAGTAGATATTTAGTATGGGCTTATATGGTGTAATAAGCATAATACAGAAAAATTGTAAAAAATATGAGAGACTTTCAATCGATCAAGAGAATTCTGGTCGACATGATATATGGGTAAGAGATGTTATAAAAATCTTTTATAACTCCAGATGAAATTTTGCGTTATGCTACTGAGCTTTAAAGTGATGTAGTTTAAATTATGTAGAAAATACAGAATTTTAGAAAATAAAAAGATGCTGAACCTTCTTATGATGTCAATTCTGGATTACTTATTAATGATATATTGAACTGTTTATTACGTTGCCTAGTTTACAGACACTATACTATTGTTTTTGATATATGTTAATAAATGAGCTGTCTCGCGTATTAGCCTAGATTTTTTAGATACCTCTACAGTCAATCAATTATTTATTAGCTGGTTCAATTTTCATAAACATAGTCATTGTACTTTGTACTCCAGCATTATCCTACCACCCTTTCATAGTCGGGTATTCATGGTTGGAAAATTAAAGGGGGGCTCATTTATCAGGGAGGAATATACAAGGGAAGCTGTTCTTTCTTTCATGGAACCTGGAGCCTAATGCTGGAGTTTTATGATTTGTATATATAAATTTTTTAATTATCATATTTTCCAGAGAATTATTTATATTTATTTATTTAATTATTTTCAATACCTGGGTAATTAAGATGTTTGTTACTGTTTTAATTTGTTTCAGAGAAGATTTGTTGAAAATATTAGTAATTTTGTTTTCAATGTTCATGATGATTAGTGTACAAATTCTGAATTTGATCGTATTAGTATCAGTATGATAAGTAAGAAGATATTTATTAAGTTAGTATCGTTGTACTACGTGATAGGATATATCTGTGTCGGTCTGTTGTTGAGAGCACACTATTTACATAGTTTCTTGATAACAATCTATGTTGGAATGCTGCTATGAGAGGCATCGTACGTGACAGAAAGTGCGATATTGTTTGAGCATCGTCGAGGGCTAGGGTTGACTTAATCCACATCTATTGTGCCAGCGATGAGTAGTGTTGTGATAAATCTATAAAGGAATGAAAAATGCAATTAAATATAGTTAATTTAAAATAATTTCAATTAAGGTAATGTTGATAGTTAGATATATGGTTATGGAGTAAAGGATGTAGGAAAATACTGTATACAGTAGCAATTCAATGAATACTATTTAGCTCAGAGTTTCAAGACTTCTCCACACTAGAGGCAAGTATATCAAACGAAGTACTGAAGATCCAACAGATGAGATAGTTCCCTCGTGGATGTCAATATTAATACAACACAAAAGGGTGTGTTAGCGATCTATAATTAAAAATAAAAGCAATTGATTAAAATTAGATAAAAATTATATAAAAGTATCATATATATTAGTATGTTCTATATATAATTAGGTAATATACATAATATCTTAGGGTGTGTCTATATATATATAATATTATAGGTAAGGCAAAATATTTGAATATGATTTCATAACAGCATTGTGGAGAAGTATATATATAATATTTGATATATAATTATATATTTAATAAATATAGTAAGAGGAAAAATATGAACTCGTTTATATTTATATATATAATAGATAGTAGTGTGATGTGGTGAGTGATAAGATATAAGGGAAGAATAATTAGAGTATAAGAATAAATTGAAAAAGTATATTGTAATAATATGTAATATAATATATAGACCTATTTTTTAGTCTAATTATATATATATATATATGTATAAGTTTGAATATACTCGGGTAGTAATTGAAAATATAGTAAATATTATAAGTTAATATATTATTATATAATATATATATAAGGATATATATAATATAATATATATATATATATATATATATATATATATATATATATATATATATATTATATTATATAAGGTTATAATAAATAAAATTAGATTGGTATAATGGAGGATTCAGGACTAAGCAGATCTGAGATACTTACTGATGCAAAGAAGTTCCGTTACTCTATCTAGTTGCTAATAATTTGGGACCACCTTCAGATGCAGCTTTCGAAGGAATAATTGAATGAGTATTATCCCTATTGTCTTATTACCAGGTTTTGCATTTAGTTTAGGTTAATAATGTTATTAAAGTGACCTAATGTTGGTTTTATGTGAGACTTGCGAATGAA
Source organism: Trachelipus rathkii (assembly GCA_015478945.1). Classification (NCBI taxonomy): domain Eukaryota; kingdom Metazoa; phylum Arthropoda; class Malacostraca; order Isopoda; family Trachelipodidae; genus Trachelipus; species Trachelipus rathkii. The sequence goes on from JABUQX010035282.1 coordinate 2,471, forward strand.
TTTTAATTCATTACTTTGTACTCTTGTTTTGTGTATTGTATTTATTTGCAAGACATGGGAGGAAACATTCAATTTTTTCGCATCAGCATGTGTGAGTATTAAGGCAAAGGCAAATCTTCTTGTGAGTCTCGCTAGACAGAGGGATGTGGAAGCGAAGCTCAAGCTCCGATGTGCAGTGGTAGTGCACAGAAATGTGCTGAGTCGCGTCGAGGGATCGTTAAGGGAGACATTAGAACACTCAGGAGAATAGGTTGTAGAATTTATTGATTCAAAGTTTCCATGACAGTTAGACGTACTGCTAATAATTTATTGAAATAAGTTTATGGACGGGGTTTTATGAGATAGGAGCGAGGCGTCCCATTACACAATTGGGTGATGGTTGTAGCTTGTAATTCATATTTGTATGTATTATGAGAGTTTTCTGGCTCATTGGCCTGATCCTTTGTTTGAAATTTAGACCTAGCTCAAAATAATGAATTTCATTGTTTTACCATAAATGTTTTAATTTGGTCAAAGATCAAAGGCAGGTCAAAATATAACATTTATTTATAGCTTATGATTTGAATATTATTTGATTCTGAAATTAGTTTTTCCAGATTTTTGAAATCTGCCATGAATTTTAAAATTAAAAGTAGATTTTTTAAATACTCATTATATTAAACACATTACCAAATAAGTGTTCAAATTAATTGTTGATATGCATTGCTATACAGCGTTTGAAACTGTTTGAAGTTAAAAGATGGAAGGAAAATAGAGGCAAAAGTTTTCCACACCAAACTGTAGGCAAGATCAGAATTTGTGTAAATAATAATAGTGATCGAATAAAGATATTTATGCAACATTTGGCAGGAAGAAAGAGTGGAGAGAGTCGATATGAGTAAGTATGTTGAAGACACAAACTCCTGAAAATCATCCTTTCAAGGATACTCCATAAATGGATGGTAAACCCTCCTATGCAGAATAAACAACTGAAGTAGATTAAACACGTTCTGGAGGTGTCTTAGAACCATCAACTACTTAGAAGGTTGTTTGGGTAGAGTAACGATGTAACTTCGCAGAGATATTATGAGAGGAGTTTATGAAAATGTTAATAACAAATATTTGAGCTCCATAGTTTTGAAATTGTTATAGTTATCTAGCAGATAAAAAAGGAACTGAAATTTTGAGGTCTTTAAAGCTATATTTCTCAACCCCAATTAGAGAACCAAGAAAAGTCAAAGGTTTGTAGCTTCGAAGTTACCTCTTTAATATCAGAAATTTGGGGTTGGGCTGAATGCTTTTTAAATTGAATACATATGTAAAGTAAAGTTTTTAACATGAGTGTGGATAGACTATGATGTGATAAGTAGATATCTTCTATTAAGACTTGGAAGTTGAGCCAGCAATTATTGTATAACCACTAGAGTTAATTGTAGGTTTTTTAAAGGCGTGGAGTGGAGTATAGAATTACTCAAGTGTATAGTCAGATAGAGGCGAAAAGGAAATCAGAGAAGTAGGAGATATTCAAGAAATGAGAGATAATAAGAAAGAAAGAAAGTAAGGAAAAAAAAAGTTAAAATAGAAGGACAGTATGTAAATAAGATTAGTCGAAAAAACAGAGTACCTAACGCTAAAGATCACATTGTAGAGCATATTTTACGCCTGAGAGAAGAACTAACGATGAGATTTATAGTTTAGAATTAAGAATAAGATTTTCACCAGATTTTTTAAATTCAAATTTAATCCTGATTAATTATTTTTAATATGCGAGATAGCTCACAATTAAAAGATTTAATCAAGGAAGTTAGCTTGAATTAAAAATAGTACAAACTAATTTAACATCGTTTTTTGCTAACTTAAAAGAAGTAAAATTAAAATTAGCAATTGGTTTTTCAAAGGAAAAAAATTAACTCAATAAACATCATTTTATGTTAAGTATTTTTAAGCATGAATTTATATTTGTTTTGTAGTTTTTGTATTAATATGTTAATTTTTTTAAAAATATTGACTGTATTAGGCAATATAAATTGCAATATTTTTTCTTTCTTTTTCATCTTCCTCTTTTCCCCAGATTGGGGTAAGGTGTGTTACATGCATCGGAAAAGAAAAGCAGTAGAAGAATATGACAAAAGTCGAAAAGAAAGCCCAGCCTTACCCCCCCCCCCCCCTGTATCATTAATTAGTGAGAACTCGTCGCAAACAGAATCCACCTTAGAGCTTCACGGGACCGCGACGGACCCTCACTATGGTAAATCGTCAGTGTAAGGGTTCATCCCTTGGCCCAGGTGGGCCACAACTATACCCCCTCACAAAACCCCGCCATTCACTCCTATTATGTAGCTCATTTTAAAACATAATTTAAGGCGTTTTATGTTTAAAACTCATTTATTTTATAAAGACTTATTTTATGTTGCATAGTTTCTCACTTTGGTTTATATAATCATTTTTAATTGTTATTTTAATAATTTTGAATTTGAATTTCTTTTTATTTGCGAGTTTGCGTAGTTTGCTGTTTATTAAATCTCATATTTGTCTTTGTGAAATTGAAAAGTCTTCGCTTTTGTAGTTGTATTTATCTCCAAGAGTATTTGTTCACTCTCTTACGTTAGATTTTACAATTCTAAACAGTATATTACTTTTATTCTATATTTCTTGTACTCTTTCTTACTCTTTAGTTAAATAAATATTATACTAATAAATTTTATATATTTGGAGTATTTAGAATAATTAACATTGAAGTTACCAGCATTTTAATTGTTTGCATGTTTAGATTTTCTTTAAATGGATTAAACTCTGTTTATATAGTGTTTGAAAGAGAAATTATTATGTATTTTTTTTTATTATTATTATTAATCTACTCATTAGAACCACAAAACGGGCTTCTACTTTTTATGATGGCAGTAGGGAAGAATTTAAGGGTATTTTGCATGTACCAATGGATACACCTTTTTGTACCAGAACAAGAGAAATATTAAAAGACGCCTCTTTGTCATTTAAATACAAAACTCACACTAAAGGTGTTTGTTACATTTTTATTTATTTTTGAAATGTAGATCTTAATGCTTTTGCATTGCATACTCTCGTAGCATCGGTGTAATAGTTGGAAACATATAATTGTAATAAAGATTTGTGAAATACATGATTGATTTGCAGTTCTTAATTCCAGGTACGGTTGTTACAATTGAAGGACCGCGATTTAGCAGTAAAGCTGAAAGTCATATGTTCCGGGGTCATGGGAGGTGAGAAGTGTAATAATGAGAATAAAATTATGACAACAGTACCTGAAGTAAGCAATATATTATTAAAGTACTTACATTTGTCAATATGATATAATTAATTAATTAGTTATATATTTATTTATTTATTTATTCTAGACACAGAATTTGGGGGTTAAGGTGCGTAGGCTACACCGGAAGACAAAAGTAGTAGAGAATCATACGCAGAGGGTTGAAAAGAAAGCTCCGTCCCCTTTTTTCACCTTTCCCTTTATAACCCTCGCACATGAGTAATCATCGGCAAAAATCAGAAAAATCAACCCAGAGGCTTCACGAGACCGCGACGGACCCTCACTTGGGTATCTCGTCAATGTGGGGTTCATCCCTGGGCTGAAAGCTCAACAAGCGCATCAGCCCTCCCTCATAAAACCCAGTGCCATTCATCGGGTACCTAGTTAATAGGCGTGCACCTGACTCGGAGCCTCTTGGCACAAAAGGGGTTGTCACCAGAGTCGCCTACCGATGGAAAGACCGCATGGATGCTGAGAAACTAGAACGGATGCTAGAAAAGAACGGTGTCAATGTCTGCGATTAACCTCTCTTTGAAGGGAAAGAGTGGGAGACTGACTAGATGTTCTGATGTAAATAGGGGTCGCACACTTGATCATAACGCCAGCGGGAATTGGGTTTAGCGCGAGTTCATGCAAGAATATCGTAATGGTCGCTGCCTGTAGCAAGAGTAAATTGGTCGAAACGGATCAGCTTACGCACGATCCTATAAGAGATGGGAGTAAAAAGAGGCTATCTATACCGGTAGAGGTGTGTGATTTTAGTCATAGTCAGTGTTAAAGCCATCAACAGGAAAAGGATTAAGGGTCGATAAAGGATCCTAAAGCCTTGAGGTGAGGATGAGATGTCACCGCCATGAGGGGGGTCACGATAGATTGGAAATTGCTTCTTGAATATGTAACATCGGAGTGGGGAGCTTGCTGGTGAAAAGGTAGCCTAAGTCGGCTTTAGTGAAGCTCGCTACTGGGAGCCAAGTAGATCGAACAGACATGAAATAGATAGACAGATGGACAAATCGTGCTGCCCACTGCAGTGAAGTATAGTTCGAAGAGGGACTGGAGAATAGGAGACAAAGTTATGAATGAGAATTCCTGCGCCCCCTCTATCATTGATAGACCGTCACCTCGTTCTATATACGAATATGTTAGCAGCGGCGTTGTATTGCTGACGTTGAAAAAATTCGCGAGAGACGGCGTAAAATTTTGTTGCTGCAATCATTATGAGTTTCGTGTACATTATTTATTAGTTGAACTAGCTCTTCAAAATTAGAATAATAACCACGACAATTCCATTGAAGGAAGCTGGCCTTGCTGTGTAGCTATGAGTACTATGAGGAGGGTCTTTTTGAGACAATTGTCTCTATGTGGCCAGGGGCAATGTTGGAAGAGGAATCAGATGGGGTGGAGAGGTTGAATCGTGGGTCCTGCCGAGGAGAAGCAATAAATCCTGGTAAGGAATAGTCGTACAACAGAGATTTTAGTTGTAGACCTGTTTCTGTGGGAGTTGTTTTGTGGTATTTGGTGGAGGGGCTTCGCCTTGAATGCGAAGTAAATTTAATTCGACCAAGTCCATGCTATCATGTGGATTTAGTTGGTCATTATAAGAGCAACCCGAATGCTTATATTTAGGAGTGGGAGTGATGTTATCTACCAAGCAAGCAGATTCAGAAATGGGTGGAGAGTATGGGGCTGTTTTCATGAAGACAGTGTAGGAAACTGTCAAAGGAAAAGGATCACGTACTTGTGAAGGCGTTGGAGTTGTGATGTTAAGATCCAATATAGGTTCCGTTGAACTAAGAGGGAAATCAATCTCTGAAGGGGGGAGTTAAGGCGACACTCGGTGATTTCCAGAGGTACTGTGAAGTACAAAAGTCAAATGCTGGAGACTTTGTCAATGAGCCATCAGGTGGGTGATTTTGGAAGACTGGATAATCTGAGTTAGGATGGGAGACCTCTGGGTTCCCCTGCATGATTCCGACTGCAGCAGAAACTTTGGATTGTTTGCGTTGAACGGTTTTCCATTCACCTCTCTCAGAAGCGTTAGAAGGAGAGTAGATCGTCACATCAATCTCCATTTAGAAACTGGAATCCATTTCATCCGGTAGGGTATAGAATCATTTTGGGTGCTGTGATAGGAAACTCGGAAGAAGAGTTGGGGGTTGATTTAGAAGAGCTGGAATAATCCTGCAAGCTATCAGCGGGTTAGTTGGTGGGTTCGACAGATGTGGTTGATTGGGCACAGTCTATTGATGTCGATGTTTTTGACTCTGGAATAGCCTGCAGCAATGTTTGATGTGTTCTGCTTTAGGAATTCAGACTTCTTGGTTTGGTGCTTAATCTTTTCTTTCAGCTCAGGGACATCCGTTTCAGGAGGAGCAGTTGCGCGAGATGGATTAGGGGACATAGACCCAGACCTCTTACGTATGTTTGGCGAACTCATCGGGAGGGTAAGGGACAGTTTCTTATAATTCGCATTACCTTGTATCAGGTCTTTAAGTTTCCTTATTACTACTATTGCCTAGTTTTTATAGTCCTACAATAGACTGTAGAGCTGGATATTTAAAATGATAAAGTTGGAGCTGGGATCATAGCCGGGAACAAATTTTATCGACTCCACAACTCTGCTTGTAAGTGGTTTCCCCATAAATAAACCTTTATTGTACTTCACGTAAAGCAAATTTGCACTAAAAAAAAAAAAGGTTGTAGATTAATCCATTGTTATAAGGACAAATTTAATCGACTTGCTTATATTTAAATTCCCTTATATCTTATCTTTTAATGTGGCTATGATTTTATAGCCACAGTCGTCTAGGTAAAAACTGTCAGAATTAGTTTGCATGTGCAGAAATTGTAGAATTTATAAGTTTTATAAAAGTGAGAAACAGTTCATAAATTTAACATATTAAATTATTGACAAATTTCAATCTTTCGTATTTTAAATCACTTACCAACGACTTTTGTTACCAATGTTATGACTGTCTATCTTGCATATTAGCAACATGTGTTGGTAGATATTACCTTAAATTAAGTGAGTAGTTTAGGTTTATAATAAATGTGAATAATATATCAATTCTCAATCTGCAATAAACTCAATTTGAAAATTCGTGTAGAAATCATTGGAGTATTTCATACAATATATCTTCCTTTCTGGATAAACATTTTGCTGAGTTAAGTTTAGTATTAACTACTGTTTTGTCAGGGTCCATTTTGGCTTGTGAATCTGGGATAGCTATGCCAGATCCATTGCATGGCAACAGATTTATGATTGCTGGAAAGGAAAGGAGATGTATGTTAAAGTGTCAAACGATTTGTCATGTTACTAATTTACATATTACATTTACATTTATGATTTTAATTTCCCCCTTTTTGATGGAGTTTTTCCTCTCGGATCTATTTCAAGTTGGGGGTGGGGTACGAAACATGCACCGGAAACAAAAGTTAAGTAGAACAACGAAAAGAAAGCACCTCCATGCCCTTAAATGCGAACGAGATGCAGCTAAAAATCCACTTTAGAGCTTTACAACACTGCGACAAACTAACACTGTGGTATCTCGTCAATGTCAGGGTTCAACCACTGGGCCAGGCCCACAACCCTGCACGCCTCACAAAACTACACAATTCACTCCACTTAAGCACCATTCTTCCCGCATCTGCTGAATTCATATTCCTTCAGACACTTTTTTTTCTTTTACCGACTCGATCCACTTTCCTTTAGATCTTCCAGCTTGGCGAGTCCCAATACACTCACCTCTATGCATCTGCTTAACCAACCGACTATCATCCATCCTTTACATATGGCCAAATCATCTTAATACAACTCATTTCTTTTCTCATTCACTCCTTTCTTCACACCACACAGCTCTCTTAACACACCAATTCGTCATTTTATCAATTTTTTTTATTCATCTGAACAGATTGCATCTTAAATCTATAATTCTTAATCCATACCATAGTTTCGCTACTATACATTAACATCGGTAACGGCAAACCCTCATGCAGAACAGTAGCGCACTCAAGGCTTAGCCCCTTCGCATTCACCAAAGATTTAATTGTACCAGCCACCTGCCTACCACTCTTAACTTCATACAGCACTCTGCACCATTCGTTCCCATTTCATCCAACACATAGCCTAAATATTTTAACTCGGATACTTGCTCCAGTTGCTTACCATCCAACATGATTTCCCACCACCATCACTTCACTCTTTTCTACATTTACTTTCAAACCCCTCCATCAATCCTCTCAAACATTCTTCATATTCGCCACACAAAACCAAAACATTTGCGTACAATAAGCATGGTACCATCCACTTTTCCATACTCGATCAGTTTAACTCCCTTCCCTGCCACTCCTGCCTTTAATTTTTTCAGCACCCCCATCCATATACAAATTAAATAGTCATGGAGACATGACACATCCCTGCCTCACTCCTCTATTAATATTAAACCATTCACTCTCCACTCCATTTATTCTTACACAAGCATCACTATCAACAAAATAGTTTTGATTCCATTCACAAGCCTACCACCACCAACGCCATATATCATTAACACCTGCCACAGAGCTTCCCTACTAATCCTGTCAAGACTGGTGCAAGTCCATAAAGCCTAAAAACAGTTTGTGCTTCTACTCTCTCATTTGCTTCAATTTAAAAATTTGATCTACACATCCTCTACCACTTCTAAAAGAATCGTGTTCTTCAACAATCACCCCTTCAGTCACTCGTTCAACCGCAATGCCAGCATATATCTTCCTTACAATACTCGATAAACTAATCCCCCTATATAGTTTCTACAGTTTCCCTTATCACTCTTACCCTTATACAAGGGTACTATCACTGCTCTCCATTCCTTCAGAACTACACCCTCCACAATCGCTTTGTTACACAACTTAAATATGCAGTCAATCACAATCTCACCTCCATTTTTGATCATTTCACCAGTAATTCCATCTATACCTGCTGATTTACCATTCTTCAACTTCCTCCCTACTAATTAAATAATCCCCAAAATACTATTTCTTTTTGCACCATCAAACCCACTCACATTCTTATTTTCTTATTTAAAAAGAATTTTTACTACATACCCTCATTTTTAATTCCTTTTTGTTTTTTTTATAATTTGACATACAATTACCTAAGTTTGAATAGTAAGGGAAAAGGAGACAATAAAAGTGCCAGAAATAATATTTTAGTACGAACAGGAATTATCTTTGCGTTTCATAACCATAATTATTAATTCTGTTATTTTTTCATCATTTAAATAAATAATACATTTATTTAACTAACGGTTGGTGAAAATGAAAGGTAGCTACGATCGGGAGGTTATTACTGGCGAGGTTAGGTCTGTTTTTGTTAGATAATGTCAGAGACAAAAATTAAAAGATGAATAAAATAAAAAATATAAAAATTTTAAAATAAAAATAAATAAATAAAAAAAATTACCCTATCAGTAAAGTAACTTATACTTTGAATGAAAAAAATATCAAAATAACAGCTTCTAGTCTTACCAAAATAACTATTAAGGAATGCCTTATGCTCGGTATTGTATTTCAGTTTTGTATTGTATTTGATCAATGTCCTTTAACTGCATCTGGATTGATGTAAAAGCAGAAGTGAATATAAACTGTTTCAAATTATTTTATTAACAAGAGATGGCTCCCAAAATCTAAGAGAAAGTAATAAACAACGTTAGATATATTTATATTATACTCTATGTTTACAGAATTTAAGAAATGATGGCCCATGCCAATATTTTTCTTAGTTGGAGGGCTACATACTACTAACACTCTATATTAAATTTTATGAAAAATAAGGTTTAAAAATATTATTAAAATTTTAAAATCTTCAATTCCATCATAATATAATTAAAAAACTGATAAGCATAACATTTGATCATGCATATTTCTCGTTCCAAGACGAATACTATAAACAAATACCTGGTCTCTCTTTGGGCTCCTCTCTCTCTCCAATCATGAGCAACATCTTTATGTAAATCTAGGTCGATATAGATAGCTAAGTACCAAGTTATGTTTTTTTTTTCCTCGATTCCTTTTTAACTTTAGATTTTTTTAGCGTAAGGTGTCTAACCGAAACTTGCGTCTTGTATGCGTAAAATTACACTATTGGACAGACACCGTATTTTATAACCCCACAGATTTAAATCTTCTACTTTTTTCCATGAACTCTACTATTAGTCCTTATGATCTCAACACCAGAGCAATGGAATAACTCAAGTATATCCCGTGCACGTGTTTTTACTTTCTGATCTATTCATATTTTAGATATTTGCTGTTAATAGGGTTTTATCGTTTTAAAAATTTAGGTTTTAACGTACGAATAAATTTTCCTCATTTCTCCTTTGGTTTTAATGTCTATTTGAATATATCTGTCTGTTTTTTTGTTTTATATATTTGTTTTTTGGATTGCGGTGTGCTATAGTAGCGTGTGCGGTGTGGATACGTATGCGTGTGCCGTAGTTGCGTGTGCGTGTGCGTGTATGATAGCAGATTTTCACAGGTGTTTTAATCCTAATTTTATGCTCTTTTCTGAGACCCAGATGGCTAGAATTCATCCTTCAACTTCAATTAATATATCCAACTATAACTTATTTTATTATTTTCCGTTTGAAGGTGGAGTATGTGCCTACCTGTAAAATATAAATCATTCCATACCTGTAGTAACACGTTCGGAGGAATCTCGAATCTGCCTACTTCGATGTTCTTGGCTTAAAGAGAATTTTCTTCCTTTTAATCTACTACAATATTCTATGCTTCTGCTACTGTTCTCCTACAGAACAGATTTTCATGCCTTTTTTGATTACCTTACTTCTTCTCACGAGACTGTTATATCTTCTCTTCCAAATACTGAGGTCCCTATTTAGGGGATTTCAGTGTACACAAAACTGAATTGTTGGATTCCTCGCCGTACTGATGTTAGTTGGAGAAGCCGCAATCATCAGTAATTTCAACGATACTGGAGCCAATCTATTAAATAAGCCTAGAGCACACAATTTCCGGTCGTTCTCTCAACCGATATCTGACACACAACATTGAAAACATGTTCACCACTAAGTCCTTCTCATTCTATTAAATACCCCACCTTCGCTCCTAGTCGCTAAATCTGAACCACAACCTTATATCACTTAATTTTTAATACTTCTCTCCAACATCTCCATCCTAGCCCTAAGCGGTTTTTCTGGCACTTGATCGGGCCGGAGCAAAATTGGGGGGGCATTTGCGTTGCTTCTACAAGCTAACTTCTATAATTGAAGTGGACTGCTTTGACTCTTAAGATCGCTTTCAGATTCTGCAACAAGTGGACACATCGTAATTGTAATTGGGATTGAGCAAGCTTCTATTCCTTCTGGACGGCTAAATATTCTTTTTCTCCTCAAAATCCATGGTATCGAATCGTGTGTTCCCTGGCCATTCAGACTAGAGACAATGCTTATCGGGTGTGGAAAGATTCTCGTTCTCTTATCACTTTCCAATTTTCATTCAGCTAGAAAATCGTTCAGGAACTCTCGAACGAGGCAAAGTGGACTTTCTTTAAACGAAAATGCGCTGACCTCCTTGGTTCTTCCCCTACTTGACAAATCTCTCTGGCCTCTGGCCAAAAACGTCTCAACAACTTCTGTAAATCCTCCTTTCCTCCTCTTATTCGCTCTGATGATTCTGTCGTTAATACTCCAACTGAAAAGGCCAGTTTCCAATCTCTTTGGTTTCCTATTTTCCTCTAATTCAACCCTGGACAGTTCTGGCATATTTAACCTCCTTCCCTCCTCCTTCTCCTCTCAAGGGTCCTATATGCCTTTACCTGTCATTCATTTGATCGGGGCATGAAGCTCCTGAAATCTTAGATGATACGTTAGAAGAAGGCGGGGTGGCCCGGAGTGGGCATAAATCTTCTCCGAGTTTTGAGGGAGTTGTGTTCCGTGCTGACCCCACCCCTCGTGCAAAACTATATTCTCTATGCCTCATACTAGCACATTTCCCCGAGTGAATTGAAGCGCGACAATTATGCCAACCTAAGTGATGGGTAAAAATGCCCAGCACTTAAGAATTGGGCAAATGCCCTGGGCATTTGTCCAATTATTGGGCATTGGTATGAGGGCATTTACTTTACTTTATTTTATATATATAGGGTATATATTTATATATAGTATATATATTAGTAGTATATATAATTACTATATATAACTTATTATATATATATATTATAAGGTATGATATTATATAAAATCTTAAATTAATATATTAAAAACTTCATAGTATATACTATATATTGATATCACATGAATATAGCAAAACCAAGGCTTAAGTCATCATATATCATATTAGATCTAATACGTCTACATTTGTGGTCTGTGAACATATGCGTCCATCTGGGTGGTGAGGGGTAACATTGAAGAGAGTGAGATTTTCAGGTATATCTGGAATGATGATTTTTGTATGGGGTGGCTTCAGTAGGTAGCTTCAGATTGTGTTGGTGCACACTAAGGTGGTCAATGGGATAGGAGATGAAAAAAGGGATGGCTGTCTAAACAGATGGCTTTAGGTGTGGGAGAAAAATGAGAATGGTAGTAGACAAGGCGGAAGTTGACTTCTGTAGGTAGAGAGAAATAAGAGAGCATGTAATAAATACTTTCTTTAAACAAGAATATTATATAAGAGTATACTAGAGTTGGTGTAGGTGTAGAGGTGGAATTGAAGTGAAAAGTTCAATGATTTCTTCGTTTGTCGAGGAGGAGAGTTGAAGGTATGATAATGGTTGTATGTAATTCAGTGAGGCGGTTATGGAATGGGATGATTGGAATCATTATGTTATATTTATTAAAAATTATGTTAGTGGGGTCTTGCGGTGGAAGGAAGGGATCAGAAGAAGTGGAAGAATTTAAGGGGAGAAGTTAAGTGAACAACGGTAATAAGATAAATTATTTAATGAAAGGCTTGCAAGTAAATCCGGTTGATTTGGGCAAGAAAGTGAAGCTGAGCAAATCTGGATAAGCAAATAAGGTAAGCGGTAGTTAAAGCAAGTACAACTCCCAGAGTATGTGATGTGCTAAAGTAGGAGTTTAAGAATTTAACATGAGTGGATGGAATGAAACAGTGTGCCAAGCGGATTTAAAGAGGAAAAACCAAGAAGCGTTGGTTGAAGCGTACTAAAAAGCAATGATGAGATTTCAAAAGAAAGAGACGTTTGGAATTATTATATAAAGAGGGTGGTAAAAAAAGGATAAAATACTAGAAGATGGCATACATTAGGACGGAAAAAATGAATATGGTAACGAGTGAACAGTTTAGGAAGGAGGATGAATGGAGATTTACAGTGGAATAGAAGCTCTTCTGAAAGGAAGCGCAAAAAGGTTAAGTTGTGAATGGAAGGGGAATCTCTGCTGTAAAATAACTGAATAGATTGGTGCTTTCTGTAAAACTAATGAAATGATGTGAGGGGAGCAGTGGAGGGAAGCACTGTCGATAATCTGCATAAAACATTGGCAGTAACTGAAGATGGGCTCAGTTGAATGTTGAGTGGGTTTGATTGTGCATAAGGAGATTATGTAAATTTTGGGGATAAAGTCATTAGTAAGGAGGGAGGTAATGGTTAAAGTGTGAACTGAAAGTTAAAGACACGATGGTAAACTCTACAACTTACTAGATGAAAATTACTCATTGAAATGTACCAAGAACGGGAGGCGAGAGGGCAGATTGATTGAATTTGGAAGTTGTGTAACAACATATAATGGAGGTGTTGTACCAGAGGATTGGAGAGAGAGCAAAATAGTGATCCTGTACTATAATGGGTTAAGGGGAGATAAGAGGTGAACTGTAAAGGTAATGATAGGGGAATTATGGTTTATTGTGGCGTGCTTGTAGGGGAAAAATGATTATATGCTTGTTATTTTGGTCGAAAGAGTGTGTTCGAAGGACTGATTGGTTGAAGGATCAAAGTGAGTCTGAGCAAGGTGGTAGAGGATGTGTGGATTGGATAAATCTTTACATTGAAACAAAATGATTCAGAAAATGAGGAGAAGAAGAATAAATTGTTATTAGTTTATGGATTGTGCAACAGGGCGAATGTTGAGGATTTAATAGGATAGAGCTCTTCAGGGCAGGTGTTAGATGGATTTGATAATGTTGGTAGTTAGGCTTTTGTAATGAGATTCAAAAGTATGCATGAACGATATTGGAAAGAATAATGGAGTTCGAAGTGACCGGTTTAACTAATTAATATCAGGAGTGGAGCAGGGGTTGTGTTAGTGTTCTCCTTGGAGTTATTCAATTGTAACATGGCATGCGGTTATGACCAGAGTTAGAGGAGTGGCTAGGGATGGTGTTAGAATGATGGAGAATAGAAAAGAGTGGAGGGTGACCTACCTATTATATGCAGATGATTTGGTTATGTGTGGCGAATTTCTGAAAGAATTTGAGAGGAATTGTAGAGAGATTTCGCAGGGTGTGCAAAAGGAGGAGTTTGATAAGTAAATATAGATAAGAGTAAGGTTATGTTGTGAGTGGGACAGTCCTCACTGTGTAAAGTTATGTTAGATGGTTGAGAGCTGGAACAAGTGTCTGAGTTTAAACTTTTAGGATATATGTTGGGATGAAAAGGGAAATGGATAATGCAGAGTGTAGTAGGAAGTGTTGAAATGCATTGGAAAAGGTGGCTGGTGCCAATTAAATCTGTTGGTGGATGTTTAAGAGACTAAGTCTGAGTAGGCTAGGGTCCTACCTGAGAGTTGTTGTTTACCTTTGTTAATGTATAGTAGTAGACTATGGTGGAATAAAGAGGTATAGATCTAAGGTAACAGTAATGTTTCAGATGGACAATCTTAAGGCGTGTTAGGTGTGAGAATGAAGGAATGAACGTATTAGAGAGTATGTATGTGGTGTGAAGAAAGTGGTAAGAGAGAATAAATAAAAGTTTACGTTGAGATGGGTTGTGGTCATTGTGAAAGATGGATGGTCGGCAGTTGGTTAGGCGGATGTACAGTGCTGAGTGTGCTGAGAATCGAACCGAGCTTGGGAATCGAAGAACAAAGTAGATTGATGGCAGTTAAGTGGAGATGCCTGGAGGAGAGAAGTTAGTTTGGCAGAGGCAGAAGAAAGATGAATAATAGGAGTGAATGGCGGTTGTTGAGGGAACATGGATTGTGGCCCACCCGCCGGCCAAGGGATTGAACCTACATTATGCGAGTGAAAAAGTAAGGTCTGTTGCGTTCGTAGAAGGTCTCTAAGGTGCATTTTCTAAACCATGGCACGAGTTCCACTAAAAGGTAATAAAAGGGAAGGCGACGTATTAAGGGTTTTTCATTTTGACTTGCGTTGATAATAATCTAATTTGTTTAATTTCTCTTTCCAGTGCATGTTACGCACCGTACAACCCACAGTCTTGGGAAATTATTAATTCATTTGGTGTGTATAAATGTATATAATATAATATAATATATAATAACTTATATATATAAGTATATTATATATATTATATATATATAGTATATAGATATTGTATATATATAATCTTTCTTCTATCTCTTCACCTTCCTCTTGCCCCAAGATGGGAGTTGTACTAGTGTTAAAAGAATCTTTGAGCATCAGAAAGAAGAAAAGCAAATAGGAGAACATGACAGACGTCGAAAAGAAAGCCCAGCCTTACCGCCCCCTCTTACCATTAATTAGTGAAGAAGGCTCGTCACAGACAGAAAATCCACCTTAGAGCATCATGGGATCCGCGACGCGTACCCTCACGTTATGGTAAATCTTCAATAAGAGTGTTCTATCCCTTGGGCCTCGAGGATGGGCCACAAACCATGCCCCCATACAAAAACCCCGCCATTCTCTCCTATCATGCAGCACTTTATAATCTTCGCCAATCTGCCAAACCACATTCTGCTCCTTCATGACGATTCGATTCGAACCGAACTCAATTGCCACTTTCTCTTGTACTGGGTGTCTCCCATGAGCTGGATCGGTTCCCAACACACTCACCACATACATCCGCTTGTTATACCAAGACTCTATGAGGTGCATTCATCCATCCACATGGACCAAACCATATCTCAACATACTTTATTTATTCTCTCATCTTCCCCTTTCTTCACACCACCGACCTACCTACTATATACACGTTCATTCCTCGGCTTTATCAATTCTTACTCATCAATCTTTAAGAATTTAATAAAGTGATAGTCTTTATTACTATTTTTTGAAGCTTTAGATCTATACTGCTTATTCCAGACCAAATAGGTTCTCGACTACTATACATTAAAACAGGTATCAACATACCCTCATGTAGACCCTGAGCACAACACTCAAGACCTTTAGATTCCCTTTGCATTCACAACGATTTAATGCACCAGTCAACCTTTCCTGCCAGGTTCATCAAGCTTTGCCTACATACAGTCTACATGCAGTCGTCCGGTTCCCTTCATCAGTCCAACAATATACCCGTAATATTTAAACTCAGACCACTTCGCTGTTCTAGGCGGGTGGTACCCACCCTACATAAACATAACTTCACACTGGAGGAGATGTCCTCCACTCCAACCATAACCTTACTCTTACCACGTTTACTTTCAAAGCCCCTTCTTTCACACACCCTGCAAATCTCTCTACCAATCTTCTCAAAACTCTCTTCAGATTCGCCACACAGAACCAAATCATCCGCATATAATAGGGAAGTAGGGCAACCTCCACTCAACTCCATTCTCCCCCATTCTAACACCATTTTCCTGCCATCCCCACCTCAATTCTTTCATAACCCCAATCCATATTTCAAATTAGAATAATCCCAAGAGAGACATATACACATACCCTGTCGTTACTCCGCTATTAATCCTAATCCTTATTATGATCACCATTGACTCCATTTATTCTTACAACACGCTTCACTATCGTCATACATACTTTTGATCCATTCCAGTAAGCCTTACCAGTCCAAGTGAAACACCAGATTAGGTATCACTAAACACCTGCCATAACGCTTGCCCTTATTAAACCTGGCTATTCATACGCCTGTTATAAATCCATAAACCTAAATACAATTATTTTCTTCTCCTCATCAGTTTTCTCAAATCATTGTCAAATGTAAAGATTTGAATCACACACATCCTTCTACCACTTCTTAGTGCATCTCTTGTTTCGTTCACCAATACAGTCCCTCAGTCACTCGACGCACCTCTTTCGACCAAAATACCAGGCATATACCTTCCCTACAACACTCATAAACTTATTCCCTATAATTTCTACAGTTCGCCTTTTCTCCTGTCCCTCTATACAAGGGTACTTTATTACCTCGCTCTCCTCCAAGATCCCGTTGGAACTATACCCTCCCATAAACGCTTTATTACACAGCTTCCAAATCCAATCAATCACCATCTCAGCCTCCGCTCTTTGATCCCTTTTCACTTAGTTAATTTCGAATCGATGTGACCTTGCAGATAGTCTTCCCACCATCTTACAACTTTTCACCTACCATTACCTCTCCTTACATAATAACCCATCCCTACAAAATACCTATTCCTTCTTCCCTGCAGCGAATCAAAGACCGCAACACATTCGACTACACGCCTCTCAGATTGAACTTAATATTGTGCAGATGTGTTCAGAATGTCTACTTGTCCACACTCCTCAATCCATTCATCAGTTACAAAAGCACCATCCCTATTTCATTATGTCAAGCAGAATACCAACCAGATTCCCTTTATTCTCTTTCGCGCTTCCTTCCAGAAGAGCTTCCTATTTCCTTGTATGTCCTTCATTGAGTCCTCCTTCCAAATGAAATTCATATAGTCATATCAGTGAGTAATATAAATATATTAACTATGTTTTACACATATAGTATATATATTATATATCTTTCTCCTGTACTATAGTCCTATAGTTAATTACACTATATATGATATATATATAACTATATATACACATATATATATTTAACTATATAGTATATATTATATAATCCTAGTAATAATGATAATAGGTACTATTATAATATAAGTAAAAGGTAAAGTATAATATATATATATAATATAAATATATATATAATACATAATATAGTCAAAGGTATATATATATTATATATAGTATATATTATATTAATAATATTATATATATATATATAATTATAATAGTATATAGTATATATAATTATAATGCGTTGTCGTGAATAACTATTCTATTGAATGTTTTTTTTTCAATTATTGTCAATAATCCATCCTTTACTTATAATTTTATAAATGCCCAGTTTTTGGGACATTTATGAAATGGGCAAATGTCTGGACAAATGCCCATTTTATAAATCCTGCCCACTGGCATTTGCCCAGCGTAACATCACTAGCCAACCTATTCCGAAAGATGATGCTGGCCAATCTGATCCTTCTTAACTATCGCCCTATAGCTGTTCTCACTTGTATTCTTTCTAAGCATCTTTGAAACCCCCCTTCAACTCTCACTTCTTAGATCATCTGGAATCTATTTCCTTCTTTCTCATTACCAGTACGGCTTTCGGTGCTCGACGAATCACTGGCTATATACTTATCCTATTAAGAACAGATTTATGTATTTCCGACCCTTAGGAACTACGGGAAACCTTGTGTAGTGAGCGCTTTTGAACAGTATAACCAAAGCATAATTGACCGGGCGATATGGACACGCGTTCACTGCTTCGTGCACAAAGCCTCCCCTCCTTTGGTTTTCTTCTTCTCTTTCTGCGTACTTATCTTGATCTTAGCTTTCTTTCAAATTCGCTCAATGTTGGCGTTGTTGATGGGGCACTTCTTTTCTCTGTCAACAGTGGTGTTCCTCAGGGTTCCTGCTTTTATCTACCTAGCTTTATTCCTGAAACTTTTTCATCAATGGATCCGTCACCTCGTCACATCTAACTCTATCCATCTATATGTGTCGATGACTTGACCTTTCATTCTTCAAACTCACTATACAAATTCTGGCTCCCCTCTTTTACTTCAATAAGAAGGTGGCCTCTCTCTTAATCCTTCCGATTCTTTCTCGCCATCTGTGAGTAGAATTTTAGGGTTGGGTTCCGTCTCAAGCTTGTTGAAATTTAATTCTTTTAAAAACCAAACTCTAAGGAGAGTCAATGCACCAAGCTGCGACAACTCGTCGAAGATCGGAAGTAGCAGTAAAGCAAGACAGGATGCTGTAATCACCCACACTGAAACCCCGTCACAGCGATAGACGCTGGAAACAACTGAAGAATCCTGAAGTGATATGTTCTTAGGATTAGCGGTCGCACCTGCCCTGCCCCAGTGTTCTTCCGTGTTTAACGAAGGCGTAACTGGGTGACAAATCTCTCATCTCTAAGGTACACCTTTTAACTCTTTTCTTTCGACGGTTCTCCTACGTCCTCTCCTTTTTGACAAATAAACATCCTGGCCCTTAACATTCTTTATAACAACAAAAATGAAACCTCAAATCACAGTGCCGCGTCTGCTAAGGCTATGGCCTCTCTCAACAAGAAAACGGGTGCGGCGAGACTTTTTTTCACTCTCAGTTACTTCATCTATACAAGCGGTCTCACCGCCTCTGTATGATAAAGGTCTGCTCTCATATTGTGGGGGGCGGGGGCTCTGTTTCATCCGGCTTTTTGATAGGGTCAGTCAAAGGCCAAAAGGACTTATAAAATTGTCCTGTACTTTCTAGGTCACTTGACCCTTTATATTTGCGGCGCGATGTTGTGCTTTATCCTTTCTATAGTTACTGTAGAGGCAAGTGCTCGAGGGAACTATCCACTAGCGTACCACCACCTTTACGACGCCCTTCTTAGCACAAGGTGCTGTGTCGGCACATGAGTTTTGTGTTGATGTTAGTAACCAAACTGGTTCGCTGCGGTGCTTCTTTTCTTCCTGCCACCGTGTTCTGTGGTAAATTCTCTTCCGATCATCTGTGTTTGGCCACTTCATTTAATTTTCCTCACTTTAAAGCCTGCGTCTGTGCTCCATCGCGTAATTTGCGTTAGCTGGATTTTTTAAGGCGTTCAACACCCACTCCTTGAATAAGGTTCTGCCCGTGAGCGCGGTGACAACTACTAAAAAATAATATAAATAAAAGGTTCTAATAAGGAATTCCTTAAGCGAGAGCTGAAACCCACAAGAATGGCACTCAGACGGTGAACCACTTCTAGACTGGAATGCATTAAAATAGCATAACCGAGGAGCTGCTCCTTGACAAATAAAAAAAAAAAAAAAAAAAAAAAAAAAAAAAAAAAAGGAGGACAGAGAAGTGGAAGCCGCCTATCTGCAACCCCTGGTAAACAGCACTGTAGTGACGATGGGCTTTTCAGTCAAATAAACCTACAGAAGATGAGGATTTTGATATGTTATACTTTGATAAGTTTATGGCCCGAAATTGGCCGAAATTTGTTTCACCTTCAAAGGAATCACAACCAGGGTGAACCTCAACGTAAAAACTGAAGAGACAGTCATCAAGCGAAAGCAAAGATAATTCAAAAATTTGCAGTTCTGAGAAAGAGGAATGGAGGGGCTCTACGAGAAAACATGAGGTGCGCCTACAGAAACGAGAATCCTTTTCATGCCGGTGGCGGTGAAAATGGAAAAGCTTCATATTATCAGTGCTTGCAGGCAAAAAATTATCAGCACCTCCTTCCTCAGTCGAGAGAGAGCGTATTTTAGTGTGTTAGTAGGAATGTAAACACCCCAAAGAGGAACAGTCTCTCGCAGATACTAGTGAAAGCTTTAATGTTTTTGCATCACAACAATTTGTGAATTTTTTTGAATTTGATATTTGAAATTAAAAGGAGTATTGTATAATATGTCATGTTTGAGTAATAAGCGTTTTTTTATTTTACTTTTCGGCTGATTAATTGAGGGTCTCTTTCTTTCATTATTTTTATTCTTATATATTGTAGCTAGTTTAAAGAATCTTCTTGTAAAATTGTAAATCATGTTAAAAAACATAAAGCTAGTAGCTAAACTTTGTTGATACTTACTTGACTGAAAATTTTTAAATGGAATTTTTTTAAATTAAACACCAAACATAAATATTAATTAATATAAGTAGTATTTGCCAAGTGTATTATTCGCTTAAAGGTGAGCTAGTGTTTAATTGTATAAAGATAGAGATTATATGCTTGGGCACAACCATATATGAAATATAAAATGTACTACAGGTTATTGTTTGTACAGGGAATTCAATCTTGAGTTGCCTAGCAGTGCACAAATGTTCTATCTATTACTGTGTATTTATTATTTTAATTAAAGTATCGGTATCGTTATCGGTATCGGTATCGAGTATCGGCCACCTAAAAAATAGAGTATCGTTATCGGTATCCCTCTTTTCTGGTATCGGTACCTCCCCTATATATATATATAATAGTATTATATATAATATATATATATATTTATATAATATATATATATATTAATATATATATATATTAATATATATATATATATATATATATTATATATATTATATTATATATATTATATTATATTTAATATATATATACATATATATATATATATATATATATATATATATATATATATATAATATTATTATATATATATATATATATATATTATATATATATAATATATATATATATATATATATAAATATATATATATATATATATATATATATATTATATATATATATATATATATATATATATATATATATATATAAAAGGCCTAACTAAACAAACAAAATGGAACTACTAACTTTAAAAGTAATAATCCCATATTCCAGGAAATAAGTTCCTTTTTCACATTTATTTGTTCTTCTAACTGATTTATCAAAAATATATGAAGCTCTAGTGGTCAGGTTTAGCAACCTGCCTTTTATTGATATTGATTGTGTTGAATCCGATACCTCTTCAATTCCTTTTCTCCTCTCAATCTGATTAGTCTACAGTTGCCCTTCTTTTTCAGTTCACTATCGCCCCTCTTAATATTAACACAATCCAATAAGGCCTGAAGAGCCAGTTACAAAAACATTAACTTTAAATCTCTAAACACACTACAATCAATTAATAATCCTATAAAAGAGAAGGAGAAAACAATTATTCTTATATCTTTCTCTCCCCTCCCTTTTTTCCTTCTACATAATCTTTTATTCCTTTTATATCCACTCTGCTCTTAGTAAATACTTGTTTAAACCTATGTTACTGAATATATTGCATTCTTTAATGTCTTACCGTATACACGACAACATCCAATCTATCACCACCAAAATTTCATTCCAGCATTCCTCAAGATATATACCTGCTTGTATGCCCTCAATGAAGGCAATCACTTCAGCTTCAATTGTAGATCTTGCAACCCTTCTCATTCACCTCTACTTTCAGGGCAATGGGCATCTACTCCCTTTTACGTCCTTCAAAGTAACAATACACCCCACTTACGATTAACACAACCTTTCATACTGTAAGAAGCATCTGTATACACTTCCATTTGAATCTTGCCTTCTAACTTACTCAACCATATTCCCATTTCAATCTCTTTAGTCCTCTTAATCACATTTATAAGTTTCCTAATTTCTTTCACTTTTCCCCTTTTAAAGAACTTACTACAATCACTCACATTATAACATAAATCAGGCCTTGTTTGTCCACTAAACCAATTCATCTGTCCCACTAAAGATCTATACATTGTTAATTCGCTTCTTTTCCATTTCTCTTTCACCATAAAATTCCTTATCAGGTACATTTATACTCTCCATATATTTATTCTGTTCCAACCATATTCCATCTTTCTGTTCATGGATATTCAAACCTATGTAATTGAAACCTCTTTTCTCTTCAGATCCTATTTCAAGCTTTTCTTTCATACGCCTAGTTACATCATTCAGGAATCTTTCAGATCCACCAAAACAAAAATCATCCACATGTGTACACATGATCCCTATTACCTTACCCTTTCTCTTCCACCAAAACAGCGCAGGTTCAATCTTACTTTTCACACCACCCGGAACAGTAATCATTGCAACCATTTTCTTGCACCAAGCTTGTTCAGCATCCTTCAAACCATTTACCTTTTTCTTTAACTCCCAGACACACCCTTCCTCTTTTGCTTCTTTTGGAAGAAACATACGCACATTTCTTTTAATTATATCACCTTGCAAATATGCTGATATCAGTCAAATTACATTCCCATCCCTCTCTCTCTTTATAACACTTAAACACAATCTTAATACCTCACCAAATCAAGTAGGCACTTCAGTTATTAACTCATCCCCTTCTTCCTCAAAACCTCTCGATACCAATCTTGCCTTACACACCTCCTTTCCTTTATATTTTTCAGTGATCACCCATCTAAGAGATATACTCCTTTGACCCCTATCCTGAACCTTTCTAAAGACATCATTCGCTTCCCAATTATCAATTTCTTTCAGTTTAGCTTTCAATACTCTTTCATAATCCCAATTACCTACCAACAATACCTCCTCTTGATCACTTATACATTCAATATCCTTGTAATCACGAAAATCGACCCAGCTACACTCCCCATTACTTCTTACTCCTAGCCTTACCAGCCCTACTAAGCACTTTCACATCAACTATACTCTCATTACTTTCTTTATTAACACATCTATACTTCTTTCCTATCTTCACTTTTTCTTCCACTTCCTCTACAACCTCCTGCTGTTCCTCCTGACTAGGTTTCTTCCCTATCTCAACTTCCACAAATTCATCCTCATACTTAGATTCTTCTACACTTTCATTATCCCTTTTATCTCCATTTGTTCTTCCATTGTTTTCACTCTCACCATCATCTACCTCATATAGAATATTTCCTGTTTGAAATCCTACTAACCTTGTAATATGTACCCGAGCTACTTCCCTAGTGTCCCTCCATGTTTAACTACCACAGTCTTACCATCCCTTCCTATCACTTTTGCTTGGCCTCTCCATTCTTTATCAATTTCTCTCTTATAATACACATTCTCACCAGTTTCAACCAAATCTACTTTGTTCTCTTATCTGGCCCTTCATAGCCCTCTTTATCCTATCATCACCCTCCTGCTGAATGTGTATTGATCTACTTGATTTAATGCCTTCCAGATGTTTAATTAAAATTTCACCTTCAACTCCCAAAGCAACCCATACTGTCTCCTTCCTCTTTAGTATTATTAGGCAGTTGTCAATAAACCGCTCATATCGGTCAGTGACCTTATGTGACATGCAGTATGTGCTGCCACAGACACATCAGACATATATTTCTGCTAGTACCCTCATCTTTCATTTTTCTTTTGGAATCCTTTAATAGCCCTACCATTTTTTCACATTGACCATTACTCCACGGACTTTCAGCTGCTGTTGCCCATTGAGTCATACAGAACCTTTCACACAAATCTTTCATTTCTTTTTGAAACTAAACCATTTTTACTCAAAAATCTTTCAGGCGCACCAAATATACTAATCCATTTCTCTAGCACTTTTTCCTTAATTTCTCTAGGCTCCTCTCACCCAAACTGCTTAGCAATACTTAGTACCCAAATCAACCATTACAAGAAACCTCTGACCTTCAATTTCCCCCAAATCCATGGCTAGTGTTTCATTAACCCCTTCGCAAGGGAAAGCCAACCACAGGTGTACTTGAAATCTTCTGGTAACGCACACAGACATCACACTCATCATTCACTTTTTCAACACACCCTTTTATCTCCTTACCTTTGTCACTGTCAATCTCATTCCCATAAGCATCTTTAATTAAGTCCCATAACCTATTTTTACTTGGAAGTCCAAATTGCAAATGCAGCTTATTGATTATTTGATCTCTTTCCTTTTCATCCCTTAACCTATCCCTTATGTTCCTCACCCACCACACCTTTTCTTTCTTAAACCCTCTTTTCATTTTCAAATACCCTTTCTGATTCATCTTACATCTCACAATAATATTATCCTATCGTCATTTCATTCTCTTCAAATTCAAATTCACATTAAGGTCCTTTAAAGATTCATATCCTAACAGCCAAGGTATATCCCCATTTACCACTTCAGTTCTCAACGAAAAACATCTACCCTCAATGCAGCACGGAATATCCCGTCTTTTCACACCTTTATAACTAGTATTCCCAAAAACATGACTTACATCTATAAATTTCATTGAATCTATCACCTTTTTCCTTTCATACTTATTCAAATCACTCTGCCTAGTCATTTTTCTCCAATCACATTCTTCAAACACCTGGTATCGATTATTGCACATATTTCAGTGTATTCTTTTCTCATACCCTCTTCACTCTCTCTTCTCCACATTAAGATACACACGGTTTCCTTCTTTCATTTCATTCATCCATCTTCCCCTTCCAACCTTACTTCCTCTTTCATTCTTACTTTTATTATGAAATCTTTCAGGACAATTCGCACCAAAATAATACAAAGACCTACAAACCACACATCGCACCACTCCACCTTATCTGTAATTTTAAATCATATGTCTTCCATCAAACCAAGGTTCCCTTTCTTCAGTCTGCTCTTGTTTTTCATTTGTAACCCATCCACTTCTCTCAACACTCTTCTTATCTAAACCTTCAAATACATTCAACAACGAATCCTTAAATATTTTAAACTCCCATGCGTCCTTTCCACAATAAGCCAATACCATCTGTCTCTGGTTACTATCAACATAAGCTCCCTCTAGCAAATGTACACATTTCATGTCGTAACCCAAATAAATCTTTAATACAATTTTACATTTATTCTCACTCACTTCATATCTGTTCACATATTCTCGCATTGTTTCTCTAACTCTTTTCTTAATATAAAAGAATTAAGTATTCTGTCATATTGATCTCTCTGATGCTCTTTTCCATATTTCTTGTTCAATTCTTTCAAAATCTTTTTCACCCCTTCCTCCTTTCCCAAAACTTCCCACTTGGTATCACATTCCCTCCTTAAAAGCCCTTTCACCAAAACTTAGTAAAAGCTCACCCGCTGGACATTCACACGCCTTACCATCCACCTTGTACCACAAATGCACTCTTTTCTTCCATCCATAACTCGTATTCATTACCACTGCTTATGTCACCCTTGAAAGTAGGACATACCCTTCTTGTTCTCATCTCCTTACATTCACTAGGCTCACCCCCTCTAGCAACTGTTTGGTCTTTACCTTCTTTCCCCATGTCTATCCCAATGGAATTTCTACCAGTATTGCACAAAATAAATTTTCTTGTTTAGATTTAGTTATTTTCTAACTAATACGCCAACAAAATATGAAACTCTAGTGGTCAGGTTACAACAACCTTCTCCTGATTGATTGATATTGGTAGGTTTGATTCTGGTACCTTTTCAATTCCGTTTTTTCTCTCAGTCCAATTAGGCTACAGTTGCCCCCCTTTTTCAATCCACTATTGCCCCTCCCAATATGAACACAATAAAATAAGACCTGAAGGGCCAGTTAAAAAACCTTTAACTTTAAATCTACAACCAGTTAATAACCCTATTAAAAAAGAAATATATATAATAACCCTTTATACTATACTTTATATATATATATATATATATATACAAGTTTGAGCACATGTATAACTAGCATATATATATATATATATACATATATATATATATATGGCATACTATATATATATATATAATCTTTATTATATATATATATATATATATATATATATATATATATATATATATATATATATATATATATATATATATATATATATATATATATATATATACTTAATATATATATATATATAATAATATATAATATGAATGTCAACTGAAGTAGCTTGCTTTTGCTACTTTCAAAAATAACTTTAATATATTGGTTAATTGAATTTCGAGAATAAATTTAACTTAACAATTCAATTTATAACCTTACAACAAACAAAAATTAGTTAGTTATATGAATATATTTTCGAAAAAAGGTTTATTATGAGTTCAAGGTTGATGATTCAGGTTGTTCTCTTATGGATAAAATACACAAAGATCTTCATGCATGGTTTATTCAAAGGCATGAATTCAAAAACAATTGAAAACGAAGCAGTAACACTAGCTAATAAATGCGGGATGAAATACGATAAACCTTTTATTGTAACCGATTTCAAAAAAATCGAGGAAACCGAAAATTGTCGTATCGTGGTATTTGGCCCAGAAGGTAATGGTGTTAAAATAATATATAAAAAAGCACCTAAGTACTTCAAAGAAATTTAGCAAGACAACTTGAGATAAACAGAGAAAAGCAGATTAACGAAGATAGAAAGATGCTCTTCGGAGAACGAAGCAGCTAATAGATCATCAATGTAAGCATAGACAAAGGGTAAACCACGTAAAACATGATCTATCAACGTTGAAAAGTAGCACTGGCATTACGAAGACCAAATGGCATAAAATTATACATGAAATTGCCAAAAGGAGTTGCAATACAAGTTTTAGGACGATCATCAGGATTAACAGGAATTTGAAGGAAAGCAGATTTTAAATCAAGAGAAGAGAAAATGGTACATCCATTTAGAGAGAAGAAGTAAAATCATGAAGGTGAGGAATAGAATAAGTATCAGCAACAGTTTTAGAATTTAGTAACCTGTAGTCCCCAACAAACGAAAAGAATCTGGCCCTTTCTTATCAATGTGAAGCGGAGAAGCGTAAGGAGAAGTAGAAGGGGAAACAATACCCTTTTCCAGAAGCATGTCAAATTCGACACACGCAACGTTTAACATTTCTGGAGAAAGTCTGCGAGCCTTGCAAACAGGAGGACTACCCTTTGTCTCAATGTAATGCATTACATGGTGAGACGCACGCAGGAGAAAGATTAGAAATAGGCTGGATTAAGTCAGAAAATTCAGAATGCAAAAGAGCGTGAAAAGAAGAATAAGAGGAGGAATCAGGAAGATTGATACCATAAATGGAAGAATCGAAAGGAACAGCATTACAAGAAAGAGAAGTAGTGTCATCAAGTAGATGGCTATTGGCCATATCGATAAGAATATTGAAATGACTTAAGAAATCAGCACCAATGATATTTTGTGTAACATCGGCCAAGAGGAAAGTCCAACGGAAAGAACGACGTAGTCCAATAGATAAAGTAAGGAGTTGTTCCCCATAGACAGCAATGCTAGAACCATTAGCAGCCCGTAAATGAGAAAGAACAGGCGGAAGAGAAGAACAAAAACCATGAACATTCAAAATAGAGAAACTACTGCCCGAGTCAATTAGGAAAAATCGTTTAGAATCACCATCAAATATACATAAAAGCGAACCTGGAAGAGCAGCATTAACTTCAGGAATAGAAACAGAAGAAGAATCAACAGAAATAGGAACAGAAGTAGAAACCGTTGTAGTAGCAGGAACCAAAGACAAATAAGAAACAGTAGGAATATGGAGCGAATCAGAATTGGCATTGGAGGAAATGACCAAGGGAGGAGCGCAACGATCTACGGTACCCCCTGAGGGGAGTTTCCCTGAAGAGAATTTGCAGATTTAAAATTACAGGGAGGAATGCAGTTACGTGCTCTAACACCAAAATGATAATGATAGAAGCATAAAGGAGAACCCTGAGGAGGTTGTGGCAAAGAAGAACGGGAAGGTGAAGGAGAACGAGATCTAGTGCGAGAAGATGCAGATGAAGATTGCTGACACTGACAACGAGAGATAGAAGACATTTGTTGTTGCAAGGAAATAATTTGAACATTCATATTATTCAACAAGGTAAGAATATTAGTAAGAGGGTCTAAAGATGAATTTTGGAAAGATGGAGGAGAGGGAGTACAAAGAGAAGGAGCAGAGTAAGAGGAAGATAGAGCAGCGGAAGATGAAGAGATAGAAGGAAGAGAAGAAGAGTTAGTAGCAAATTGAGAAGGAAAAGTAATAGAAGAAGAAGAAGGCATAATCGCGAGAGTAGAACCCATAGGGGTAAAAGATGGATAAGTTATAGGAAAAGAAAAAGATTGATTGGCACGAATAATAATATTCGCGCGTTCAGCTAAATCTTGAAGAGATCAGGCGTCACCATGAGAGAGCAAGGAAGTACTAACAAAAGCAGGAAGACGGTCCAGGAAAAGAGTGCGAAGAAGAGATTGGTTACTATCAGCAAGGGGACCAGAAATAGAGAGCATACAGGTAAGAAGCTGTGAAGGAAGACGATCACCCAACACTTCATGTTTTAACAATTCATGAAAATGGGTAGCATTAGAAGGAGAAAGATGGCGACGCAATAATTCACAAAGAGTAGAATAAGGAGAGAGAGAGGAGCTGATTGAAGGTAAAAGATTAGGGATTGATTTCTGAACTTCATAGGGAATGGAGAGCAGAAAAGCATTAGCCTTATCAAATTCTGTAGGAAGGGAAGCAAGGAAAATGTCAAATTGCTGAATCGTAAAATCAACATCATCTCTCTGAAATTGTGGTGGGGTCAGACGAGGAACACGCGACATAGGCCAGCTAGTCGCCGGCATAGTTGCAGAAAGAGGAGGAGGCGGTGGAGTACTCTACTGATGTAGGTTTTGTTGATGTTGAGACATCAATAATTGTTGATTCAGCGATTGTTGTAACAGATATTGTTGTTGTGGATCATACAAAGGCGGAGGATAAGATAAATTTGGAGATGAAGAGAGGAGAGGGAATATATTCGAAGAAGTAGGAACAGAATCAGATAATATATTAGAGGTAGGAGTAGTAATAGTAGTAGAAGCAGTAACAATAGTAGTAGTAGAAGTAGTAGTAGTAGTAGGAGTAGTAACAGTAGTAGTAGACATATTGAAAAATAAAATAAATACAATTAAATTTACAATTTAAAGATGCCAAATGGGTTCTTAATAAAATAGAAATAAAATTGAAATAGAGAATGAAAATATAAAATAATGTAAAAAATATATAAATAATAATATTAAGATTATACAAAAATGAGACAAGGTTGAATGGACCAATGTCACTCCGGGATCACCAACTGAAGTAGCTTGCTTTTGCTACTTTCAAAAATAACTTTAATATATTGGTTAATTGAATTTCGAGAATAAATTTAACTTAACAATTCAATTTATAACCTTACAACAAACAAAATTAGTTAGTTATATGAATATATTTTCGAAAAAAGGTTTATGATGAGTTCAAGGTTGATGATTCAGGTTGTTCTCTTATGGATAAAATACACAAAGATCTTCATACATGGTTTATTCAAAACTAAAATTGAGATAGAAGACGAACCTACGGAACAAACCAGTGTTAGTATATATGTTATTAATAAACAATAACAATAATAAAAATAGAAATGATAATAATAATAATAATGATAATGATGGTAATAATGATAATAATTAATACTAATAATAATAATAAAAATAAAAATAAATACAAATAATAATTTACTAATTTAACAACATAAAAAATAATAATAATAAAAATAGTAATAATTACCCAATTGACATCATTGACAATTAATAAGGTTTTATATAATTAATGTCTTTTATTTTTAAAACATAAGATATAATAAGTTTGTTGTTGAAATATAAAGCATAAGTTTACAAATAAATTTTACTCTGAAATAAAAAATTGACTATAAATATACTTGTAATTAACAAAATAAAATATTAAAAATAAATAAAAATATAGGGTCACTATAATATATATATATATATATATATATATATATATATATATATAATATATATATATATATATACATATATATATATATATATATATATATATATATATATATATATATATATATATATATATATATATATATATATCTATATATAACTGCTGCTATATATATATATATATATATATATATAGCATATATATATATATATATATATATATATATATATATATATATATATATATCATCTTCCTTTGTTTTTTCACCAAGACTAGGGGTAAGGCGCTTGAAATGCATCGGAAAAGAGAAGTAGTAGAAGAACATGACAAGTTGAAAGAAAGCCCAGCCTTACCACGCCCCCTCTATACCTATTGAGTGAGAACTCGTCGCAGTCAGAATCACCCTAGAGCTTCACGGGACGACGGACCCCTCACTATGGCATATCGTCAAGTGTAGGATTCATCCCCCTGGCCCAGGTGGGCCACAACCTTACCCCCCCACAAAACCCCGCCATTACACTCATTTTTGCATCTTATTCTCGCCTCTGCAAACTCACATTTCTCTCCTTCAGACGTTCGTTTACTGACTCAATCACTTTTTCTTCCGGTCTCCCAGCCGGTCGATTCCCAACACACTCACCACTATGCATCCGCTTAACCAACCGACTGTCATTCATCCTTTCCACATGACCAAACCATCACAACATACTTTCATTTATTCTCTCATTTACCCCTTTCTTCACACCACATAACTCTCTAATACGTTCATTCCTCATTTTATCAATTCTTTTCACACCTAACACGCCCCTAAGATTTTCCATTTGAACACATTGAACTTTAGATCTATACATCTTATTCCAGACCATAGTCTCACTACTATACATTAACACAGGTAACAACATACCCTCATGTAAGACCCTTAGCGCACTCAAGACTTTGTCCCTTTACATCCACCAACAATTTAATTGCTCCAGCCACCTTCCTGCCATTCACAACTTTGCTACCACACTCTGCATCATCCGTTCCCTTTTCATCCAACAATATCCTAAATATATCTAACATAACCACACCGAGGACTGTCCTCACTCACAACCATAACCTTACTCTTATCTACGTTTACTTTCAAACCCCTCCTTTTACACACCCTGCCAAATCTCTCTACCAATCCTCTCAAACTCTCTTCAGATTCACCACACAAAACCAAATCATCCGCATCATTCGCAAGACCTCTTCAGGTAAGGAATGGAAAAATCTAAGGCATCCGGTTGATGATTTCAATCTGGTTGGTCGTTTAATTTTTTAATGGTGCTGTTGAAATATTTAAGTTTTCAAAAATTAATTTTGTATAGTCTATTTTTATTTCACCTGGTTACAATTACAATAAGCAACCAAGCAAATGAAGCCAGGCCTTGTAAAATAATTTTGAAAACCAGTCTTTCAGCAGCGCAATCGTGATGGCAATTCATCATCAACCGGATCACCCTCCTCATTTTTCATTCCTTTACCTGAAAAGAGGTCTTTGAAAACAGAAAGCTAGCTTACCCTAAAAAATGTATCATCAGTTTAAACTTTAAATTTTTTCTTATTATTCATTGAAAATGCCATTAAGTGTATAAAGTAAATAAACTATAAGAAGATTTTATCATCAATAACCCAGGGCTTCTGTACTATAAAAATTAAAAACTACGTTCAAGTAGAGAAACTTTATATATATATATATATATATATATATATATATATATATATATATATATATATATATATATATATATATATATATATATATATATATATATATATATATATATATTTATCTGTCTTTCATATACTTATGATTATATATATATAAAAAATATATATATATATATATAACTGTATATATATATATATATATATATATATATATACTCTATTCTCTTTCTTTCTTTATCTTCCTCTTTGCCTAGACTGGGGGGTAAGGTGCGTGTCGTGCATCCCGGAAAGAAAAAGCAGTGAAGAATATGACAAAAAGTCAAAGAAAGGAGAAAGCCCAGCCTTACCGCCCCCTCTGTACCATTAGTGGTGAGAACTCGTCACAGGCAGAAAAATCCACCCTAGAGCTTCATTGGACAGCGATGGACCCTCACTATGGTAAATCGTCAATGTAAGGGTTCATCCCTTGGCTCAGGTGGGCCACAACCATACCCCCATACAAAACCCCGCCATTCACTCCTATTATGCACCTTTATTCTCGCCTCTGCCAAACTCACATTTCTCTCCTTCAGACATTCGTTCACCGACTTAATCCACTTTCTCTTCGGTCTCCCAGCCGGTCGGTTCCCAACACACTCGCCACTATACATCCGCTAACCAACCGACTATCATTCATCCTTTCCACATGACCAAACCATCTCAACATACTTTCATTTATTCTCTCATTTACCCCTTTCTTCACCATCTCCCCATGATTTCATTCCTCATTTTATCAATTCTTCTCACACCTAGCATGCCTCTAAATATTGTCCATCTGAACACATTGAACTTTAGATCTTTATACTTCTTATTCCAGACCATAGTCTCACTACTATACAATAACGGGTAACAACATACCATTATGTAGACCCTAGCGCCTCAAGACTTAGTCCCTTTACATTCACCAACGATTTAATTGCACCAGCCACCTTCCTGCCATTCACAACTTTCCTACTACACTCTGCATCATCCGTTCCCTTCTCATCCAA
>JABUQX010035282.1:40000-47356 GCA_015478945.1 Trachelipus rathkii
AACCCTATCATACCCTGTTGCAAATCCATAAAATCTAATACAATTTACTCTTCCTTCCCTCATTTTCTCTATCATTGCTTCAATGTAAAGATTTGATCCACACACCTCTACCACTCCTAAAACGCACTTGTTCTTCACAATCAGTCCTTCAGTCACTCGGCGCACTCTTTCGACCAAAACCACCAGCGTAACTTCCCTACAACACTCCAGTAAACTAAATTACCTATAATTTCTACAGTCCCTTTATCTCCCTTACCCTTATATAAGGGTGATATTTACTGCTCTCCTCCCAATCCCGGTACTATACCCTTCATAAACGCGTTATTGCACAACATTCAAAGATCCCAATCAATCAATCATTGGCCTCCGTTCGTGATCATGTAACAGTAATTCACTATGTACGCTGCAGATTTACCATCTTCAACTTCTCACTCTATCCATTACCTCCTCTTTGCTAATAACCTCATCCCAAAATACTATTTCTTCTTGTACCATCAAAACCCACCACACATCATTATCACTCTTCATTACTGCCAATATTATACAGATATTCAAAGTGTTCTTTCCACACTCGCCATCACATCCATTCCATCAGCTACAAAAAACACCATCCCTATTCATTTCTCAGATTCCCCTTATTCTAATTCTTAACCTTGCGCGCTTCCTTCCAGAAGAACTTCATATTCCCTTGTAGTTCCCATTTTTCCTCCTTCCAAACTGTTCATTTACCTCTTCTGTTCTCTTCTTCGTATGCATCTTTTAGCATGCCTTTTTTCTCTCTCTCTTACATAGATCTCATATTCATCTTTCTTTTGGCATAACTTCGATGGAATCGATTTGCGTAATTTTTAGTACATTCGAGTGTAGACGAGCTTACTTATATAAAACTATACCCCTTTAGAACCGCATTGCCTTCACCTCTATCATTTCCAAAATGCCACTCACTGTTTAGTCATTTCTTATCTTCTCTACTAATTTGCACACCCAGGACTATTCTTTGCACTTGCTAACCCAATTGCTTCCTTCATTTTTGCTTCCAGATTATTCAGTTTCAACTTGTTCACGTAAATTGTCAACAGGATTGTACTTGCGAACTTATTCCAATATTTGGATTTACCTTTGAATAAATTGACACTTTGATAAGTGCTTGTCTCACTCTTGAATTTTTGTATTACCCAGGTCTTCCTCCAGGACGAATTTGATCACCTTTCCTCTTCATCTCAGTTTTGCCCGACTAAGCTTATAGTAATTATAACAGTGTACTACAAGATAATTATAATCGCGCGAAGTATAATCCCAGTATGCGCTAAACCTGCGTAACACTGATTTAAAATGGATCCAACATATACGTTTCAAGTGGGAACGAGTCTCCGTATCATTACGCAGATCATAGCAAAATCAATTCAATACTTTCACTTTGATTTACCATATCTCTGCCACGGTACACCAACTCTAGCAGAGCTTATGGGATACTCTTGTGTTTAAATAGTAAGATTGAATTTATTATGCTTACACACATGACCTTCTTTCACCTCTCGACTACGCCGAACTCGAAATCACTGCTCTACCGATGTGTGAGCCATTCTGTTAAATTCTTTGCTGGATCTTACTCGCCCAAAACCACTCTTGTGCTCACATACGGTATTATCCAATCACTTTTGTTGATCATATATTTACTAGTAGTCTGAAGGTATTATAAGAGTAGAGAGTATATATATATATATTATATATATAAGTAATCGTACCCTACATTATATTAATTATAGGGTATTAAGGGATTATAGATTAAATGGTAATAACTGTTAGATAATATAATTATATATTAATTAGAAGAATAATTATAGGGTATTTAGTTTACTGAGTGTTGTTAAAGTGATAGGATAAGGTATTATATCAGTAGTTGTGATTGTTATATTATATATAGGATATCGAAATAGTAGTGCCCGACACTCGAGTTATGTGATACCTGAAGGATATATATGATTGGTGAAGATGAGAGTTATTATATACGATTCACTTAATGTGATATTATAAAATCCGTATTAATTAGTTACAATATTATAGGGAGTGTCGCTTGAGAAGGATCATTTTTAATTGAAACGCAATGAAGGAAAATGAGGGAGAAAAGAGTCAATTGTTCTTTAGTTTTTATGGTTTTGCACGAGGTATTGGTGTACTACTGTTATTAATTTAAAATAACCAAGAATATAGTTAATAATCAGGAAACATAGGTCTGAAGATGGCGTGTATATTTATAAAAAAAAACTCTAAGTGATATAAGAAACGATTGTTAATGTTTTTACAGAAAAAATTACGTGTGTTGAAATAAGACAATTTAACTAGAAAATAGGACCAAT
Organism: Trachelipus rathkii; assembly: GCA_015478945.1. Lineage (NCBI taxonomy): Eukaryota > Metazoa > Arthropoda > Malacostraca > Isopoda > Trachelipodidae > Trachelipus > Trachelipus rathkii. Next base: position 42,358 of record JABUQX010035282.1, read on the forward strand.
CCAATTAAAAAAGATACCACAAATTAAAAAAACTCTCGAGTTTTCACACCGCATATAGTGAGGGCATAGTGTGTAAAGAATTAAATATTGATATGTCTCACAAAAAATATTAGATTAGTTTTACTGTATTATTACTAGCGTACGTAAGTGAGGTGCATAGGTCTTGTTATGTTTTATATATATATAATGTCTACATTTGGTTATTCATTGTATTATATACCTGTAGAAATGGATAGGTATATTATGATAATATACATATTGATAAGTGGGTATATTATATATATATATAGCGTGATACAATTTGAAATTATGGTGTTAGAATGATGGAGCTGAGTGGAGGGTGCATATATATATATATCATTTATATATACCTATTTATAGCGGTATATTATATGATTTTGTTTTTAGTGATAGTGGCGATAATCTTGATAGAGTTTGTGAATATAGTGAAGTACTTATATATATTATATTGGTATGGAAATATTTAGGGCTATATATTATATATATATAGGTGTGTAAAGGGGGTGTTTGAATGATATTTCTCTAGATATATCTGAGAGTTTATGAGTATATATAATTTATATGTGATGTTCGGTGCGGCCGATTGTAATCTCAATTACGTAGTTATAAAAAGTTATGTTTATAAGATGTAGATATTATATTAGTATATATATAAGTGCGCTTAGGATAATAGTTTACTAGTATAAGTATATTATAAATATAATTTAAGTATATATAGGTATATATAATGTATTGGATGAGATATATAGGGCTAAACGGCTGTGCTAAAGTATAGTTATTTACGTAAAGGTGAAAATGATATTTTATTATATAGGTTATATATATGTGACTCATAGATATAGGATAAGTTAGGCAAGGGTGCAATCACATGTTATGGTGCTGTTTAAAGTACTGTCTTTATTAGTACTAGCTCGGGTCTTCTATGACGGTATTGTATGTTAACTGTATGTATAATATTATTTGTATTATATATGATTGGATTGATGATAACTATAATAGATTAGTGTAGTCGGACTTTATTTGATATGGAATAAAGAAGTATGTGTGAATTATAATAATTCTAATTGAGTGATGTTGCAGCTGAATTAATTCCTAAGCCACTTGGTCTTCGCATGAAACTTCTCAACAGCATTTGGAAATACAAATCAGAGGTTATTATATATATATATATATATATATATATATTTTTGATTTGATGATTGATTACAATTATATATTATTTGTGTGGTGTTGAAGGAATAAGGGTATAACTGAGATATATATTAGATAATGAAAAGTATGTTGATATAGTAAGTTGGTTTGGTCATGTGTAAAGGTATATATATATATATATATGGTTAGTTGTAGTAGTATTTTTATAAATGCAGTAATGTATTATAGTGGCGAAGTGTATATAGTATAGAATAACCGCTACGCTGTTCATATATAGTGTCGAAGAATAGTGATGGGTATTGTAGTATATAGTCAGGTAAACTATGATCTGAAAGGAGAGAAATGGTGTAATGAGTTTTTAGTAGCAGATAGGAGAGAATAAAGGTGGCTAAATAGATGAAGAATATTGCTACTCACTGAGGTTTTGTGAGGGGGTATGTTGTGGCCCACCTGGGGTGGATGAAACCCTTACCAATGAGAAATCAGTATTTACCCCTTGTGAGGGTTCCCACTCAGTATCGCCTCAGTTACCTTACGTTAACTTAAGGGTGGATTTATCTGAATTAGCGAGTATTATAAATAAATATATGTCATAGGTATGGGATATAGAGTATAATTAATAGATAGTAAGAGAAATATTAGTATAGTTTATACTTTTCAATAACCAGAGAGTAGAAAAAAGAACTATGCCCTTTTTCAGTATTTTCATATAATAAACATATATTTGATTGGCACCAGTATGTATGTGGAGGAAGTAACTGTTTAGAAAGCATCCATGCAATTGAAATTTAATATTATGAGATGTTGTGAAAATGATGATTATTATGAGCGTTGTCACTCAGATTAAGTTTTTGGTGTACGTTTTCTCTCACTGAGTAGTAGCCTGCTTAGATTCTCAGGTTGGTGCTTGCTAGCCTTCATACTGCCTCTACATGAAACTGTACCCACAGGTAAATCTATCATCCTCTATCTCTATATATTATATATGATGTACTCAATGGCCGCTGAAGCATCACTTACCGCTCATTATACACAGGTAATCTCACTGAATCATTGTGAAATGTGATGTGGAATGATCAGTCATGTGCACAGAGTAAGCATAGAGCATTAAGAGATAGTGTTGTGTCGAACAACATTGATAGGCTAAATCTCAACTTTCTATTAGTGCAGAAGGCTTCGACCACTCTGTACTCTTTAACTAGTCAGTTTTTGGTTCAATCGCAACTCTGCAGTGTAAGCTTTACTCGTATGGTTTATCATGAGTGTGTGCACATACGGCATTAGAAAAGACTTCGATATGATATGAAATAGTCAATTTAAAACAAGAATAAACAAAAAAGATAAGACGACAAAAATCTCTTGCATGGCGAGTATATTGATATATATAACATATAATATTCTATATCGTATCATACAACATATCATTGTTTATACATACTTATCTGAAACCGTCCAGAGTTTTTGGTTTCGTGATCGCAACCTTCTTTGATTGGTTTATATTAATATATATTATTATTGTTCGCTTATATATAGTATTATAAGTCCACAACTTAATAATGAATGCTACGTGTTCACGCCGGATGGTCTACCATTTGAAGGGGAAGGTTATGAAGTCTTCTCAAAATTACAATTGATAAGATAATATAGATGTGTGTGAATGTTAGATGGGAGGTATATATATATATGTCACTCGTAATTTGTAAAGTTTGGCGTTTCTTTCCCGAGTCTGTCTATTAGGATTCCTCATTGGTATATATAGCTAGCAGTCCTTATCTCATGTCCAGTTATATGACCACTAAAATTAGTATATTATATATATTATATATATTATATTATATATTAATATATTTAATTTAGTATATATATATTATATTTATATATATATAATATATATATTATATATATTAAATATATTATTTATATATTATTAGATTATAATATTATAATATATATTTTAATATATTATTATATATAATTATTAATAATTTAATAATTATATTACAAGTGTCGGGAGAATTATTTACGATAACATTTCTTAATATTAATATTTATAGGATATTTAATTATGAGTACAATAATCTCAATAGAAGTTTGTTAATAAACTATTTATAGAATTTTATTACCCTAAGTTGTTTACATAATAGTATGGTTAGAATAACGCGGCAAATTTTACACTCGCATTTAATACCGAGAAGACACGATATGTGAGCCGATCACTTTCTACAGAACACTTCTCGATTTTTATGTGTCTCAGAATAATCTGATTATTACGATTATACCTCGATATACGCATTTCACTCTTTTTTTGTTTGTGCTCAAGCGTTGAGAGCTGTCTCTGTCATTATATAGTATCGCGAGCAATTTGCTTACGCGTATCCGAGGTGGGGAATAGTATAAACATCTTTGACGATCCTAAGGAAAAAATCCATGGTGTGATGTGTGTTGGACTTCCGGACGACCACGGTTTATTCCTTGGTCATTCTTATTTCATTGGATGACAAAGATGTTATGTACATACCAGTTGACAGACATTGTCAATTAAAAGGAAGCATCTAGCTGTATTCAATTTATGGGGAAATGCTGATGCACAAAGTAGGAACTTATAATATCGCCTGGGATGTTTGAGATCACTATAGTTGATTTATTAACGTTTGTACAATGTAACTTATGTAAAAAACTTTAGATAATGAGATTCTAAATATGTTTGTTTCAAACTTCTTGGTTTGCCCATAATATATTTTAATAAAGTTGTCCAGAAATTTGGGGAATCTTGCATACTTACTTTATCACAGATGCTCACCTATTATCTAAATGTTGATACGTAGAGTCATAACTCAGCTGCAAGGAGTCTTAAATTATGCATTTGTTTTCATCTGGTACCTAAGTGAATAGTTTTGAACTCTCTTCTTCACTGGATATCATGGCCATCAAAACAGCATATTGACCTACAATTATTTCCTAAAATTCCTATTGAGGTAAAGGTTAATCAATTTAAGAAAATGCAAGTGAAAAATAATTAATTCATTTTTTACAAATAAGGTGTTTCTCATTTTTCCATTACCATTTTATTTTTTCTTATATATATATATATACATATATTATATTATATATATATAATATATATATATTATATTATTTATTATATGATATTATTTATATATATATATATATTTTTATTATATTATATATAATTATAATATATTATTATATTATATATTAATTATATTATATATATATATTATTATTTATTCACAGTTTGATATGACAACTGTATTCATTAGTAACGCTCAGAGTGAGTATACTTTGAACGTGCCTGAATAGTCTCGATATAGTAGCCTGACTGAGCAGATCTTTATGCAACTTTGTGAAGTGGTATATTCTTTAATCTATTTCTAATTTTTCGATCGAGAGTGCTGTTGACCCGAAGATACCATAAATATGGTAATATTTACACATTGTGATAATATTAATAGAGATAAATAATATATTAAAATATATAAGTATTTGACAAAATTAAGAGGGAGGGAAGGGAAGGGAAGGGAAGGGTAAAAGGAGAGGAGGGAGGTGAAGTGAAGGATAATGGAGGGAGATAATGGATAATGAAAAGGAAAAGGAAAGGATAAGTGAGGTAAATAGGTAATGAGGTATAGTAGGAAGTGAGAAGGTAAATAGGGTAAAGGGAGGAAGGGATGAGAAGGGCGGACAAGGATAAGGAATATATATATATATATATATATATAATATATAGAATATAATATATACGATATAATATATTATAAGGGATAGTGAATGGGATAATGAGAGGGAAGGGTAAGGGTAATGAGTA
>JABUQX010035283.1:0-12500 GCA_015478945.1 Trachelipus rathkii
GTACTATTGGGAGGGGGGTTGAAGATTGCACTGTTGATGAGGGGGGAGGGGAGAGAGAAGAATGTCCTTTGAAGGAGGAAATTTTATGCGAGTTAGCGGCAAACTACCCATACCATGTGACTGTTAATGGATCGCCGATACAATTGAGGAGTAGAAGCATAGCTCCACATCTTTTTGAGAAAGCAAGGGAGGAAATCAATAAATTATTGGACGCAGGGGTCATTTCGCGGGGGAGAAGCAATTGGGGTTTTCCAACTAGCTTTTTGCCAAAGTCGGACGGAAGGGTTCGTTTGGTCGTTGATCTGAGGTTATTAAACCAAAGATCAACCTCTGACAATTTTACCCTACCCAAGATTAAGGATATTATATTGCAATTGCAACATTGCAAGTTATTAACAAGGCTAGACGTTCGGCAAGCTTACTATAACGTGCCAGTCAGCGAGGAAACGAAGAAATATTTCACTATTACTTGTCCATTTGGTAATTACAGTTTTAACTATTTAATACAAGGACATAAGTGTTCTTCTAGTGCCTTCCAGCGCTTTATGTCAATCTTGTTTGGAGATTTAAGGAACGTTTTTGTTTATTTAGATGACATCTTAATCGCCAGTTCGACTCTTGAAGAGCATGTTGCAATGTTGGAGAAGGTTTTGGAGAGATTAAAGTATATGAAAATTTATCTGAACCCAGAAAAATGTGTACTTGCAGTCGAAGAAACGGACTTTCTAGGTTTCAATGTTAGCGAGAAGGGGGTTAAGCCTAGTAAGGAGAAAATCGATGCAGTGGTGAATGTTGCAAGGCCAACAACTATCAAACAACTGAGGGCTTTCCTCGGTCTATATAACTTCTGCCGAATCAATATAGTAGGGGCGGCTCAATTGTTGCAACCCTTAACGAAAATGTTGAAGGGAAAACCCGCCTCCAATAAAAGGATTTCCTGGGGGGTAGAAGCCGAGCGAGCGTTTCTAGAAGCTAAAGCGGCAATGGTGAGTGCCACCCTGTTGTCGTTCCCTGATGAAGGAACTGAGTTACTAGTATACACGAAGGTAAGCGAACTCACTATAGCTAGTGCACTGATGGGAGAAGAAGATAATCAAACAAAGATTTTCGCGCTTTATAGTACCATACTCACCGAGGCAGAAGTGGCCCTACCACAGCTGGTTAAGGAGCTCTTATGCGTCAAAAACAGTTTACAAAAATATGCTTACTTAATTGCCAATAAGAGAATCACTGTCTGTACTAGCAACAGTGGGTTAATCACAGCTTATATGAAAAAGAGTGCCGAAAAAATTCATAATATTCGAGAGGTAAATTTATTGAATGCCATTGCAAATTTTGACGTTGAATTTAAATTGGTCTCTAAGGCTAAAAATAAATTGGCGATAATTTTAACAGAATTGGCTAACGAAAGAGATAAAATCATAGAGGCTGGGGAGTTGCAATTGCAACTGGCTTGTATAGAAAATGGGGAGTGGGCGTGGCCAAAACAAAATACTATGGAGACGGAGTTACAACTGGAGGAGGAGTTTAGTGGATGGAATTCTCTGAATTCCGTAGTGGAAGGGTTAAGCCCTTTAAATCGCACGTTAAAAGAACAAGACTTACAATTATTATTATTAAATGATAATAATAAAATAATGATAATAATAATAATAATAATAATAATAATAAGATAATAATAATATAATAAAAATGATAATAATAATAATAATATATAATAATAATAATATTATAATAATAATAATAATAATAATATATAATAATAATAAAATAATGATAATAATAATAATAATAATTAATAATAAATAATAATAATAATAATAATAACTAATAATATATGATAATAATAAAAAATAATAACAAAAAAGCTAATAATAATAATACAATAATAATAATATAATAATAATAATAATAATAATAATAATAATAATAATAATAATAGCAATAATAATAATAATAATAATAATAATGAAAATAATAATAATAATAATAATAATAAAAGCGATAGTAGTAGTAGTAGTAATGCAGAGTAGTAGTGTAGTAGTAGTAGTAGTTTAGTAGTTAGTAGTAATAATAATAATAGTGGCAATGATAATAGTAGCGAAGCTGGTAATGATAATGACTTTGAGGATTTTGTGATAAATACTATAACTTACAGTAAAAAGGGGTTAAATGGAATGATGAAGAAAATTCAGGATGGAGTAGATTTCAAGGAAATAGCTATAGAACAGGAGACTGATGGTTATATAAGGGACCTAATAAAGGGGCTGAAAACTAGTGGATTGAAGGCCTGCTACAAGGAATTCATCCATCGGGGCAAAGAGCTATCTTTGGCGGTTGATATCTCTACGGGCACAGCTAGAATATTAGTACCGGAAAATCTGGTGGATGATGTCATAGAGAAAATACATAATACAAATCACTTGGGAATTAAACGGACTTTGATTATTCTGAAAGCGGATTTTGCCTTCAGATTTATGCATAGTAGAGTAAAAAAAATTTATACAGAGTTGTGATGTCTGTCAAAAAAATAAGAGTGTTAGAAGGATATCTCCAGAATTCGGCAGATTTAAGGAAGTCTCGGAGAAGTTCGACACTCTCCATGTGGATTTATGTAAGTTTCCGTATAGTATGGGGTTCAATTATCTGCTTGTTTTTATTGATAGATTTAGTAAGTATCCCTTCGCCTACCCTCTTAGGCAGGCGACTGTCGACTCGGTGTTGAATGTGTTAGTGAGCGAAATTTTTCCGTTTTGTGGCTCAATAAAAAGACTCGTCTCAGATCGAGGAAGCCAATTCACTGCCAAATTATTTAATGACGTATGTAACCTACTCGGCATAGATAAAATTTTCACAACGGCTAGCTCACCAAACGTGAATGGCCTAGTGGAAAATTTGAACCAAGCTCTCATAGTGACGCTAAGGTGTATGATTAATGATGGGGAAAATGAAGGGTTAAAATGGCCTGAAATTTTGCCTTGGGCACTGTACTGTTTGAGAATTAGTCCTCTAAATGACCAAGGGGTTACTCCCAGTGTGCTTATGTTCGGCCAGAATCTATCAGTGCCAGGAAGCTTGTTACAGAAGGAGGCACTCAGTGCCACGGTCAGTCAAAGCGCCTATTTGAAGAAATTAGTGGCCTTAATGCGTAGGCCTTTGGCACCACATGTTGTATATAAAAATAAAAATATATTTATCCCGAAAGATCTCCACAAGGCAAGGGCCGTGTTGGTGAGAAATCAACAGTACAATGTAGGGAAACTGTCAGAGAGATACTCAGGACCCTTCAGGGTGCTACGAATAAAAAAGAATAACGTTTATATTTTAAAGCATGGGAAAGAGGCAGTGGAAAATTTAAGAAATGTAAGAATTTTTCATAACATAACTGATAGGGACACTGAAACCCAAGAGAAAAATAAAGTTAAATAAAAAAAAAAAAAAAAAAAAAAAAAAAATTAATAAATAAAAAAAAAAAAAAAAAAAAAAAAAAAAGAGAGGAAAAGGGGGAGCTTTTAGTTCTGCATGCAACTCTTAGAATTAGACAGTAGTTGAATTGACACTTTATCCTTCCAAAAAAAAATCGTCTTCTTCCTCTATCTAATACTATAGACGAAACGATGCTGCCAAACACTAATAGTAGTAATAAATTCCCGCATGTTCCTTACAAAATGTCACAGGAAGGGTTGTAATAGAAGAGTTGAAATAGTCAAAAACCCCGAGGTGGGGATTAAGAAGGTCTTTTATGTATTTTGTAACAATGTATTGTAAGAATAGAATTTGTGTCTCGTAATAATAATGTCAAATCATTACTAAAAAAAAAAAAAAAAAAAAAAAAAAAAAAAAAAAAAAAAAAAAAAAAAAACCTTGTGAAGGCAGAATTTCTCTTGCCCTCACAATAATTATGTACACCTCTCATAGTTGCTCTGTATATCAAATTTTACTATTAATTTTATTATATATGGAAAATATTTAACAACCTTTTGTATGGCACTATTTTTGTGAGAGTGAGTCACTGCAATGCTGCCCGCGAAATGTCTGGCATTTCGAGGGAAGGAAGGAGTTAGGCTTCAAGATACTAGAAGAGAAGTCGCATTTTTAAGCTTCGGCTTGTTAAAAGAACCGGAAAATTGTGTTTGATTGTAGGGACTTGTTATATTAACTTTCACCAATTTTATTAATGACTGTGAATTAGCCTATTGTGTTGAACAACAAATTGATTGCATTTTAAATTGTTCTTACATTGATGCCATTACCTACTATGTGATTTAATTAGTCCCTTAGGAATAAAAGAAATAAAAGTAATTACTCTCCTTTTCATTATCACTGTATTAACTCGTCAAAGGGTTATTACATATATATATATATATATATATATATATATATATATATATATATATATATATATATATATATTATATATATATATAATTTTAAAAGATATATATTATATATATATATATATTTAAAATATATAAAATTATATTTAAATATATAAAAATTAAAAAAAAATATAAAAAAATTATAAAACTTTTAATTATTTTTTTATATTATATAATATATATATATATATATATATATAATATATATATATATATATTGCATAATATATATTTATATATATATATATATATATATATATATATTATATATTTTTTTTATATGTATATACGTATTTAATAGCATAGGAAGTTTTTACAGTATAAAGGCTTAAAATATACACATATATAACATACATGTACATACATAAGTATACATGTACATATGTATGTACATGTAAATTCTCGTGTGGTTTGAATTCTCTCTCTCTCTCCCTCGCTGATACCAGGGTAAACTGTAAGGAACAATAGACTCGCTTGAGCGCATGTGAAATCGTGCACGGCACATGTATAAAGACTTAAAATATAATAAATAGTATATATTTTCCTCTCCGCTACTTCGCGGATTTTCACCTAACGCGGAGGGGTCTGGAACGCATCCTTCGCGATAGGTGAGGGCTACTGACTTAATATACTATATATATATATATATATCATAATATATATATAAGATATATATATATTATATATATATATATATATATATATATATATATATATATATATATATATATATATATATATATATATATATATATATATATATATATATATATATATATATATATATATATATATATATATATATATATTATATTAATGATGGAGCGAAGCTGAATTTTTGCATAACCGCGGTTGCAGTTTTGCGGTTTCTAAAATTTTCAACAACCGCGGTTGCGGTTTATTTGCGGTTTTTAAATTTTCCAACAACTGCGGTTGCCGTTGTCCAATAAATACAACATTTAACAATTGCTTTGTTTACTACTGTTACTACTAATATTATTATTATTATTATTATTATTATTATTATTATTATTATTATTATTATTATTATTATTATTATTATTATTATTATTTATTATTATTATTATTATTATTATTATTATTATTAAGCTTGAAAATTTCAAAATTTGTTGTCTTTTAATGTGCAATTTACTCTCTGTTTACAAGAGTTACCAGGGTGCTGGACAAGGACCCAAGCACAATGCACCCCACCATCCACTTTCCCCATCCTCCACCCTGTGGAAACTGGAAAGTATCCGACTAAAGGTGCTTCTTTAGTTATTCGTGTTTGTAATTGAATTTTAGAAGTGACAACTAAGATTTAAGGAATAACAATTTTTCAGCATTTTCTCCTGTTAATCTTATCCTTTCTCACTATAAATAAATCCAGCACCGCTGAAAAGGTAAACTACTAGATGGGCATGACATATTATTTAGCTATCATCTTTAACTCTTTGAAGCTTTGTTCGTTCTCTCTCCACTACATTAGAAGATCATCTTCGGGATCGGTTCTTTTTTCTTTTTGATATTTTGCTATTCATCTAAAACGTTTTCATTAAGCTCTATTACTGTATTATCATCACAACTTGATACTAAATGAACATTCATGATTTCAAACAGAGTTTTTGGCTTGGATGTTGAAGGTTGCTTTATTTCTGCAGTTTTAATTCTTTTAGGATGTCTGTTAATTGGCATATCTTTTCACATATTCAGAAGAAAGTCCTTACATTGTTTTGGTATTTCTTCCTGAACTTCCTTCGAAACATTAGATGTAAAAAATTTCCCATTATATCGATGTTCTAGATACGTTGGGACGGAATACATGAAATTTCTTTCCAAATTATCAAATCTTCGAGTTAACTCCGAATTTATTGTTTGTACAGCTGACTTAATTCCCTCTTCAACTTCTAAATCTGAGGTATGGTAAAGAGTTTTTAACTACACAATAAAAGGAATTATCGGTGTTGTAGAGGTTGAATGAAAGCTTAACTTTTTAGTAAAAAGGTAACTTAAAAAGATAACTCACTGACAACCGTAATTGCAGTTGTGAAGACCAATGACAACCACGGTTGCGGTTATTCGATCCATCACACACACACACACACACACACACACACCACACACACACACACACACACACACACACAACCACACACAACACACACACGACACACACACACACACACACACACACACACACACACACAACACACACACACACATCACACACACACACACACACACACACACACACACACACACACACACACACACAACACACACACATCCACACAACACACACACACACAACACACACTACACACACACCCACACACACACACAGTACACAGTCACACACACACACACACACACACACACAACACACACACCACACACACACACACACACACCACACACCACACACACACACACACACAACACACACACACACACCACACACACACACACACGACACACACACAACACACACCGACACACACACACACAGCACACACACACAAGCACACACATTTCACACACACAAACACACACACACACCACACACACACACACATATCACACACACACACACAAACACACATCACATTCACACAAACACACACACACACACACACACTACACACACACACCACACACACACACACACACACACACACACACACACCACACACACACACAACACACACACACACACACACACAATATATATATACGGTATATATATATATATATAATATTATATATATATATTTTATATATATATAATATATAATAATAATATATATATATATATATATAGTATATATATATATGATATTATATATATATATATTTATATCCCTGAAGGCACGAAGTTATTTAGGGGAAAAAAAGAGGATTGTAAAATGTAGTTTATTTTGTAGGCCGAAATTCCCGTTCCCATTTGAGGGGAACAAATTCCATTCTGCTTCGGTGCAAAACTTTTCTTCTATTGGGAATGGTATTGGAAACCTGGGATATGTGGGTCTGGGGGGGAAGGGGGGAGGGGAAAGTAAAGAGAGAGAAAGAGACTAGTTAGAGGAGAAAAAAGTCAAAATTGTTTCACATTTTACAAGTTTTGTACTTTTATTGTTTTAAAAAACTTTTGTATCGAAATTGGAATGTTGGTACAAAAATATCAATAATTTTACAATACTGTAAACAAGATTCTCTCTCTCTCTCTCTCTCTCTCTCTCTCTCTCTCTCTCTCTCTCTCCTCTCTCTCTCTCTCTCTCTCTCTTCTCTCTCTCTCTCTCTCTCTCTCTTTATATATATATATATATATATATAATATATATATATATATATATATATATATATATATTATATATATATATATATATAATTATATATATATATAACTTAAAAAATACCATCGACGTTTGGCCGAAAAGTTCCTTAAATTGGCTTCCATTTGATCAAAAATAGGAATATATATACTATATAATATATATATATATATATATATATATATATATATATATATATATATAATATATATATTATATATATTATATATATATTTATATATATATATATATATAATAATATATATATATATATAATAATTAATCCCTCCATAAATAATGTGAAAAACGTATATTTGGTTAATTTGATATATTCTCCCAAGAAAAAAATACCAAATTGGGATACATTGTTTAAAGCTGATATATATATATCTATATATATATATAATATATATATATATATATATATATATATATATTATACTATATTATATATATATATATATATATATATATATATATTATAGCGTGGATCCACTCTAGGTATATAACATATCACTGGAGTGGACCTTCGCCTGGTCCTGCTGATTCCAAAAATATATATATATATATTATATAATTATATATATATATATATATATATAATATATATTATATATATATATATATATATATAAATCAGCTGATATTGTTTTATATATATTAATGGAACATTAATATACTTAATATATATAATTATTACCTTTATATACTTATATATTATAGGTTACCTTTTTATTGCAACTAACTTAAAAAATTAGAAGAAGTACGCTCTTCTTTGAACGATTATCTTTCATTTGATGCTTCTTATGATCTAAGAGTCCTGTACAGTTCAATAAGGGGACAAATCAATTTAAGAAACCAGCTTAAGTTAGTGTAAGTGAAGTAAAGAAGGGTGTAACAGTCACGTGAAACCTTATATTAGGATTGGTCGTCCTTCGTTGTTTTCTATTTCTTTCTATATTTAATATATTTATACCAATTATTTATAAGATTCACTCCTTATTTTTAAATGAATTTATTGTTATAGTAGAGTGAGATATTCTATATAAAATATTTAAAAAATACCTTTACGTGACATAAGTATTATTATATAATATATTTTCATTGATTAGTAGATATAAAAAATGTATATATCACAGCAATCATGATTTACAATGTTATTTAATCTATGGATCCGTGAAAAATATAATAAAAATATACTCACAAGCTTACTACATATACCCTATATCCTAATTAACATAGGTGAGTATCTTTTATATTAATAATGGACACTTGCGAGAGGTATACAGATTCTGGAAGGCCCCTCATCCTCAAGAACTATCTTAGAGGCAGCCTGCTTTTTGGGAATATTACCCCCTCTTACAATGACTCTCCCTTGTTGTTGATCGTGATATGCTGATTTCTCAAAGCGTACCTTCAACGTCGTTCTCTCCAATATTATACAGACTCACTCACTGCACATATCACATGTAATGTGAATTTTAATCAACCTCTCAATAGTAATTCTTCGTTTAAGTAATAATTATTTAGATGTATAAAATGCAGTGTAATGATGAGATGAGTTCATCTAGGAAAATAATCAAAGATCAAATTAAAATTGATTAATACCAATTGGATTTAAGCATTAAACTTAAGATATACCAGTAACGAGGTGGAGAATATCAGTGCATACTCAGTTTTAATAATTGGTAGATTATTTGAGTGGTGTTTCACAGAATAAGTAGTAGGATTTATGATGATATGTATTTGCCAAAAATAGCATGTTAGTTGAATATTTGGGTATTAACGCTTATCTAATTGTGCATTTAGTTCATTTATTCTCTAAGTGTTTTCGCAATATGTGAATAGTGGTGAAAATTATTTTTCCTCTTGTGGATACGAAAGACCCTCTGCTTGTAATAGTTAATCTTACGAAAAGGTTTTTGTGATTAGTGTTAAGCAGCTTTTAATAGTGGATAGAAACTCGCGATGAATTTATTTTTCTAATGTATTGTTCTTCAGTTGTCTTAAGGGGTACTCGTATAATATATAATTTATATATTGATTATAATTCATATTATATGTGTCAGGATTGTAGGTATATAATATTTATTTAATGTCTTATTTATACTGGAAATAGTGTTGACATAATGAATGTATTTGCAATTGAATTTATTAGGGCTGGGGAAATTTATTTAATTTTGTTTTTACATGATGGCTTTTCGAGTGCAGTATATTGGTTAGTACGGCGTTGTGTTTTGATGATGTGTAATTATTTTGTTTTATTTGTTCGGTTATTTATTTATTGTTTTATTAGATTTTATGTCTTAAGTGTATCCGTGATTAGATTAAATGTATTATATGTCTCCAATTTTTTAGCCCTACCTTTTATTTAGAGTTGTATCAAGTATTATTTATCTAATTGTTTGAGGTATTATTATGAATTATAGGTTAATTTTTGTGTCATTGAATTTTCGGCTCGTCTGTTTTCTGTATTATCGATGTGGTGTTTTCGAAATTGCTAGACTCGCAATTGGAAAGGGTGTACTAAGTGTTCCTGTGAAAAATTGGGATAAAATCGTCTATGCGGTAGCCCTGGGGGTGGTTATTTTTTGGATTGCTTTTATTACTTTTTAGTATAGGTTTTATTTGTAGTGTTGGAACTTTGCTTTGTGTTCATCAGGAGACGCAAAGTTGAGAGTTTGTGGAAAGATTAAAGTTTCTTGTTCTATAGGCGTGTGTGTGTGATAGTGTGTGCTCGTGTGTGTGTGTGTGTTGCTGTGAGTGTGTTGGTGTGTTAGTGTTGTGTGTGTGTGTGTATGTGTGTGTTGTGTGTGTGTGTGTGTGTGTGTGTGTGTATGTATGTGATGTGTTGTGTTGATGTGTGTGTGTGTTGAATTGTAATATTAAATATTAAATATGGAATGTGTTCAGCGGAGAGAGCATGATATGTTTGCCATGTAGGTGTAATTTTGTAATTTGGGGGAGAACATGAAGTAATGTCGGGGAACGTGCAGTTTGATTATGTTGAAATGTGATTGTCGAGTTGGTTTGGATTTTCTATTATTAAGGAAACTAAGTGCACAATGCAGGCTGTCTATGAGTGTTATACACCTCTTGTGTAGTTAGTTAGTGTGTGTGTTTTAGGTTATTTAAAGCATGCAGGGTGATGGGCATTGAGAGAATAGTATATCCGCACGGGTTCAGTAACAAATGTAATTTTTATTGTGAGAGTAATAGGGGGACAAGTCTGGGACAATAAATTCCTAATATATATATATATATTATATAATATATATATATATTAATATATATAATATAATATATATATATATATATATATATATATATTATATATATATATATATATATATATATATATATATATATATATATATATATATATATATATATAAGAGTAAGTGGTAAGTAGAGTATGAATAGAGAGATGAGTAGATATGGGAGTTTAGAGTAGGATAGTAGATCTTTTCTTCTTTCTTGTGCTACGTCTCATTGGACTTCCCGAAGAATCTGAGGTAAAGTAGTAGGAGGATGCGCATACAAGCATCGGAAAGAGAAAGGCCATCGTAAGGAGAGAGAATGACAAAGTAGTCGAAAAGGGGTAATGAAGCACGCAGAGACCGAACTGAAACGACGAGCCCCTACTGTCAATTATATGAGTGAAGAAACATGAGTGCACACACGATCTTGTTGTATCAGAAAACACAGTTCCACTCCTAGAGTGCATATCAATGTGATGTACTCGAGTACACTGGTCTTCGTACCATATACACACTATGTGTACAAATCGTGTCATATGTAAGAGTTCATTCCCACTGGCCAGTGGGCCCAGATACCACTGACCACCACATTAAAACAACAACCCCGCCAATTCTCTCCTATCAATGCACCTTTATTCTCGGCATCTGCCAACTCACAATTTCTCTCTACCTCAGACATTCGTAAAATCACACGGACTTCGATGTGTTACACATTTCATCTATCGGTCTAACCCAGCCGGTCTGGTTCGCCGCACACTGTCCACAATACATGACGCTATAACCAACCGGACTATCATTCTATTTCCTTTCCACGTGAAACCAAACCCTATCTCAACATACTTTCATTTTAATTCTATCTATTTTACCCTCCTTTTCCTCATCCTATAACTAGTCCTTAACACACTCTCTCACTCACGTCTCATTCCTCTATCTTTATTTTAATTAATACTTCTCACACTCCTCCCGCACTAATCCTCCCTCACTCAGACGCGACGAGTAGTTCCAGGGTTTTCGCGCAAGTACGATTCAAGTGTTTGAAGAATTTTGGGCAGAATGGGCAGAATGGGAATTTGTTTGCCCCTTCAAGATGGGAAACGGAGAGGGGCTACAAAAATAACTGAAGTTTAGAATCCTCTTGTTGTTGTTCCTAAATGGGAGGCGACGGGGCGGGGATAGTATCTAGGTATATAAGATGTCCATACTGAACACATTGAAAACTTTAGATCTATACTATTTATATCTCACTAAGACCAATTTAGTCTTCACTACTCAATTAACTATATACATCAAGGTAATACAACATATATCACTTACATGTAAGAACCCTATCAGCACTTACAGACTTAAGTCCTTTACATTCTACTAATAACAGCATTTAATTGCACCAGCAACCTTCCTGCCATTCACAATTTCCTACTATAGCACTGGCCATCATCTCTCGATTCCTTCTCAATCCAACACATACCTCTAAATAAATTTAAACTAGACACTTGTGACTCCAGTCTGAGCTCACTCAATCTAACATTATACTA
>JABUQX010035283.1:30000-33853 GCA_015478945.1 Trachelipus rathkii
TTTTTCCTTATTTTTGTGAAGCTAAAAGCCTTATAATTTTCTGAATTAATTTTTTTTTTATTATAATAATTATGATCATTATATATATATAATAAATATATAGATAATTTAATATATATATTATTTATTATATATATATATATATATATATATATATATATATATATATATATATATATATATATATATATTTTTTATTATTTTTTTTTTTATATATTATTATATATATATATATATATATTATATAATTTTTAATTATTTTCTCATGTTTTAGTTTATTTTCAAGTAAAGAAATGAATAATTTAATAATTTTTTATATTTTATTTTTAATATTTTTAAATAAGTTTCGGTAAAGTTCCTCTGTTTTTAAGATTCATTTTGAGGGTAATTTGGCTTCTATGTTTTACAATTAGAATCTAATTATTTTTGCGTTGTTGTCAGAATAAGGTTAAAAACAATTATTCCATCGATTATTTTTTTATTATTATTATTGTAAATTAATTATTTTTTTAACATTTTTTTATTTTACTTTTGAAAATCTGACTATGTTAAATTAAATTTTAGTTCAAATTATTATATTATTATTATTATTATTATTATTATTATTATTATTATTATTATTATTATTTCAGTTCCTCTAATGGTTAGTAACGTTAAAGTGACGAGTGTAAAAAGTACAGAAATATCTTTGACGTGGGATCCTCCTTCGGGTCATTTCCCAAAAGTTGAAATGTATGAGGTAAGTTATCTTACCATGAAAACTCATGTATTTTTTTATATATATATAGTTTACTAATTTACATAATTTTGGGATCTTATTAATTATATGGAAACCGCCGATTTGTTTACGTGGTCTTCCATACACACACCCATCCGTTAACCTAGATCTGTGAGTAGTGGAAAATAAGAAAAGTTCCCCCCCCCAAAAAAAAAGAAGAAGAAGAAGAAGCATCTGACTTTATGTCGGCGAGTGCCGATTTAATTAATAAGGACCGGTTTCTTTTTTATATATTATATAAAATATTATTTCAAATTATGATGACTAGATTTTATAACGGTATTAGGATATCAAAAGGGTTATAATTCTTATGATATTGAATTTGTAACGTAATGGATAATATAAATACAGTAATAAAAATTCACGTTTAAATATATATGTTGATAAATTTTACACAGTGAGAACATATTTGCTTATTGTTTTTAAACTTTGAAAGGAAAACATTTTTCATATAACCTGCCGACAAAAATCTCACACACCACTTAACACAAAATAAATTTATTTACATAAAATTTTTCACTCAGGTTCAGTTCTACGAAAAAGGGTTTGAAAACAACGCATCTAGCATCCTAACTACCAAAGAAGAAGCTACTCTTACTTCTCTGAAGCAGAGAACACTTTACGCTTTTCAAGTGAGAGCGAAAACTGCTCTTGGATTAGGCGAGTACTCTCCGCCAGTCATGAAGATGACTGGACAACTTCTAAATACTGGTAAGTTTTATCCCAAAAAGGAAAGCAGAACTCATAGTTTAAATAGTATCTTGAAAACATATATTTTTATTACTTCAATTTTTGTAATATTTTTTGTACAATATTGTAACATTTTTCCTTTAACTGAATAAATATTTTCTATTATTATTATTATTATTATTATTATTATTATTATTATTATTATTATTATTATTATTATTATTATTATTATTATTATTATTATTATTATGATACCAACAGCTTACGTAGGAAACGACGACAATACACAAGTACGAATTATCGTTGGGGCGACCGTCGGGGCGCTTTTGGTGATCGCTGTTGTAGTCATTATGGTCGTTCTCTTTTTGAGGAGGTCAGTGAATTGCATGGTGTAAGTATATTATTATTATTATTATTATTATTATTATTATTATTATTATTATTATTATTATGCAATGTTTATTATTATTTTATGCTTTTCTTTTTTGGGATATATTATTATTATTATTATTATTATTATTATTGTTATTATTATTATTATTGTTATTTTATGCTTTTCTTTTTTTGTGTATATTATTATTATTATTATTATTATTATTATTATTATTATTATTATTATTATTATTATTATTATTATGCAATGTTTATTATTATTTTATGCTTTTCTTTTTTGGGGTATATTTCATATTATTATTATTATTATTATTATTATTATCATTATTTATTAATTATTATTATTATTATTACTTGGTAGTATGTTTTGTTATTTTATGCTTTTCTTTTTTGTGTATATTATTATTATTATTATTATTATTATTATTATTATTATTATTATTATTATTACTTCATGCTTTTTAATTTTTTGGCTTTATTATTTTTTTTTATTTCATGCTATTTTTTGGGGGTTTATTATTATTAGTAGTAGTAGTAGGTTTTCTTTTTTTTTTTTGAGGTTATTATTATTATTATTATTATTATTATTATTATTATTATTATTATTATTATTATTATTATTTATTGCTTATTATTTTCATTATTATTATTATTTTTATTATTTATTTGCTTTTAATTTTTAATATTTTAAGTTTTATTATTATTATTATTATTATTATTATTATTATTTATTATTATTATTATTATTATTATTATTATTATTATTATTATTATTATTATTATTATTATTATTATATACAACTACGATTATGATATTTATTTTCTTATTTTTAAAAATTATTTTAATTTCTTCAGTTAGTGATATTTTTCAGCTTTATTTAAAACTGCAAATGCATGAATGGTAAAACTCTCTTCTCTCTCTCTCTCTCTCTCTCTCTCTCTCTCTCTCTCTCTTCTCTCTCTCTCTCTTCTCTCTCTCTCTCTCTCTCTCTCTCTCTCTCATTCTCTTCTCATCTCTCTCTCTCTCCTCTCTCCTCTTCTTCCATCTCTTTCTCTCTCTCTCTTCTCTCTGTCTCTCTCCTTTTCTTTTCTTTTTTTCTTTCTTCTTTCTCCTTCTCTCTCTCTCTCTCTCTGCTCTCTCTCTCATCTCTGTGGTTTGTTTTCTTCCATTTTTTAATTAATCGGTATTTACTCTCTCTCTCTCTCTTCTCTCTTCTCTTTCCACTCTTTCTTTCTCTTTAATCTCCACATTACCTTGGGGTTATGTGTTTCAATTAGGATATTGGGTAATACCTGTTGTTGTTTTTATTGCCTATGTTTTAGATTGAGTTGTATTTGCTCGTTCTCTCTCTTCTCGTCTTCGGGTCTGCGCAGCGCGGTCTGATGTCTTGTCTCGTGTGTGGTTCGTCTTCGAGCTGTTTGCGTGTGCTTCTCACGTCTCTGTTCCTCTCTGCCGCTCTTCCTCTCTCTCTCTCTCTCCATTCTCTTCTGCGTCACGTCTCCCCTCCCCGCCTGGAGCCTCTCCTTCCCTCTCCCCCCCCCCTCTCCCTCTCCTCTCTCTCTCTCGTCTTCTCTCTCTCTCTCGGTGGTGGTGTTTGCTTCCATGTGTTTTAATATAATCGTATTTAATATCGGCATCTTTCGCAGGGGCCCAGGACGAAGTACAAAGAACACCTTCAGAGTTGTGATACACACTGAATAAGAAGAAAGCGGTGAAGTAAGAGACTTACCCGACTGATATATATATCATACGTATATTTATTATATATATTATAGGGTAGTATTTATTTTTTTATATGTATATATATATATATTATATTTATATATATTATTAATATTATTATATTATTGGGTGGTGCAATGCAAGCAACCTACTCTTCTTATATTTCTTTACTAAAGTTTTAACAATGTGAAAAATGTTTCAGAAATATTATTAATGTTGATGAGTTTAAACAAATTTAAAAATGTTTCATTAGTTTCAAATGTCACAAC
>JABUQX010035285.1:12500-19046 GCA_015478945.1 Trachelipus rathkii
TATTATTAATTATTATTATTATAATTATTATTATTAATTAATTAATTATTATTATTATTATTATTATATTATTATTAGTTATTATTATTAATTATTCAATAATAATAATTAATAATAAATAATAATAATAATAATAAATTATAATACACAAAAATAATACTAATATAATAATAATAATAATAATAATAATAATAATAATAATAATAATATGAGTAGTTTTTATTTTTAATTTTAATAGTAAAAATTTGGTTAAGAAAATTCGAAGCAAAATTGCAGTAATTTATGCTTATTTATTTATTTTATTTTAAAAGCAAAATGTATACTAAATATATAAAGATGTGGGAAGCCTATTTATTTATATGCAACATTCTTGACTGTGGGAAAATAGAACGAAATTAACTTTCTTAAAAATATTTTTCTTAAATTAAAATATCCCCATAACCATATAAATAAATCAATACGTAAAGCAAAACAGAAATATTTAAAAATTTATAATAACAATAGTTCATATTCTAACATATTACCTATTCCCAATATACCAAAAAACATCCTTCGTAACTACATTCCAAATTCCATACACACAGTAAAATCAAACAACATAATCTTGAAACATAGTTTAAAACCTTCAAATAATAATCCAAACATAAATGCAGGCATTTACAAAATCAAATGTGATAACTGCATACAAACATATATAGGTGAAACTAATAATTTTACCATCCGTCTCTCTCAACACAAAAATGATCTCAAGGATGATAAACAATCATCTTCACTCGTACAACACCGTCAAACTAATAACCATAAAATAAACACGAACACCCCCATTATCATAAAAACAATACAAAACACAGAAAATCGGAAATTGATTGAATCCTTCATCATTAAGAACACGAATAACTTTAATCTACAGAAAAGAGAAATTTCAATTGACGAAACAACCAACCTATACCTAAAAGAATCACGCGCTCTGGAAAAATTACTAATAATCCAAAAGTAGCCAACCTCATCATGGAAAAAATTTCACCCTCTAGTCCCGACGAAGTGTTTCGCTTACGAACACGAAAGCTTGGCTGTCTAACTATTTTTTTATTTATTTGTTATTCATAAAGTGTTATTATTTTTGATATAGTTTATTTAATGTGTTAATTAAAATTTACAATTAAGTTCTTTATCAAAACCTCAAGGGCGAAGAAAATTTCAGTAAAATACAATCTACGCGAAGAAAGTAGAAATCTTATTCACTATATATATATATATATATATATATATATATATATATATGCAATATATATATATTTATTATATATATACGGTTAACATATATATATATATATATATATATATATATATATATATATATAGTAATATATATATATATATATATATATATATTATCCAAAGCTATTTATTTTAATATTGTTTTTTACTGAGCTATTATATATTTTGAGTCCACGAGAAGTAACAGCAATTTTGTCTACTATATAAAAAAAAGAACTTTTCCAATTTGATACTATCATCCTCATCAATTAGAGTTTGGGTTTTGTTAAGTAAAGGTAATTATTTATGGTAAAAAGAATCAACAGGTCCATTATTATTTATTTTTATTCCTATGGTAAATGGAGTCAACTATCACATTAGGCAAATAAAATCTGGTAATCATTTGTAGGGTAAATTATTTTCAGCTGGGGGCCCCTGACCGTGGTAGAATCTTCATGTACGTGTTTCCAAAGTAAGTGTTGAAATAATATACCATTCCAAATATTGCATTACCAATTTTTTTCCATGGGGGGCCTGTCCCGGAAAATATTATAATAGTTTTAAAAGGCAAGATTGCTTAAGTAATTTGTAGTGTTGTATTTACGTTTTGGTGTGCATAGTCACTAGTAATGTTTTAAGACATTCATTGATGCGATTTATTTTATTTAAGTAGAGTAACGTTATAGAGTACGTTAAAGCGCTGTTTGCTCACGTTTGACTAGCGGTTTTGCAGTAAATATTCTTTCCACATTTTTTATAATGTGTTTAATGCCGTTCTAAGTGCTTATTAATAGCTGGTGATAGCTGACACAACATATATATATATATATATATATATAATTATTATATATATAATATAATATATATATATATATATATATAAATATATATATATATATATATATAATATATATATATATATATATATATATATATATATATATATATTTAAAAATTATTTATTTTTGTCCTAAAAATATATATATATATATATATATATATATATATAAATTATATATATATATATATATATATAATAATATATATGATATATATATATATATTATAATATATATATTATATATATATATGGTATATATATATAATATTTTGGCTACAAAGTGTAGTCGGACGTGAACGAATAATTTACAAATTTTGCTTTTTTTTCGAAAATTGTTTATGCTCACTCGCGCAGAACTCTTTCTCTAAAAATCAAGGTTTTTGAAAATAATTTTGAAAATTTTCGGTTATTTTTAATTTTATATAATATATATAATATATATTTATATATATAAATATATATTATATTATATATATATATATATATATATATATAAATATAATATATATATATAATTATATATATATAATATAATAATATATATATATATATATATATATATAGATATATAATATATTTAATATATATATATATATATATATATATATGATATATATATATATTATATATATTATATATACTCACTAATATATATATATATATATATTATATATATATAATATATATTATATATATATATAATATATATATATTATATTATATATATATATATTATATATATATATATATATATCTGTGTATTTGTAAAGCGCATCACAATTTTTTATGATATTATCAGTAAGAGCTAAAATCGGGTAAATAGCTAGTAAATTTTGAAGATCGCCAGAGACGAAAATTTCAAGTTGACTGTGGGCTAAACTAAGTTGAATTATTTGTTAAAAGGCTAGTACTGAGGCATTGCTCGAACTCTGTAAGAGTCTAGGTTTGTCCAGGGACAAGACGCATTGAATTTTTTTCCGTGAAGAAAGAGGAGTGAAAGAGAAAGGCTGCAAAAGAGTTAGAAGAGAAGAAATGGAAAATAGAAGGAAAGTTAGAGAGAAGAGAGGGCAAAAGAGTTGGAGGAACAAAGAATAGCTGCTAAGTTTAGAGGAGAAAAGGTTGCAAATGGTAAGCTGCGCGGGAGGAAGGAGATTTAGATGTTCGGAAAAGCTGAAAAAGAACGAAAAGCAGATAGAGATGCCTAGAGAGTCCAAGAGAGAGGATGACGAAAATGAAATTTGAAGCCGAAGAACAATAGAGGCAATACGACGCAACCATAGCTGCCCAAAAATCTTCAAAGTATAACACAATTTCCTCAGGTGGTAGATTGCCAAAACCTAAGATCCCGAATTTCGTCGAGAAGACAAATAATATAGAGGATTATTTGACTCTTTTTGAAAAGCAGGCTAAAGCAAATTCCATTCCCAGAGATAAATATTCTTATTTATTAGGGTCTGTGTTGACCTGTGAGGCGGTCAAGGTTTACAATGAAATGACAGTAGATGATGCCTCCAGTTATGATGATTTGAAGCAAGCACTCTTGGTTCGATATGAATTAACCGAAGACGGGTATCGATCCAAATTCAAAGCTATGACCCCTAAAGATGACGACAACCCTAACGTGTATATGAGGAAGATAATGAAAGCTCTCAAAAAGTGGATAGATGCAACAAACGTTAAAGAGGGTGTCGAGGATTTAAAGTTTTTCACTGTCGATAAATATATGCCTATGCTCCCAGAAGAGTTAGCCGTGTTCTTGACGGAACGTAAAGAAAAGGAAATGTCAGAAATAATTTCCAGTTCAGAGGGCTATCTGCAAGCCCATAAGATTAGTTTAGCGCCACGAAGAAGTCACTTGAGTAGTTAAAA
Source organism: Trachelipus rathkii (assembly GCA_015478945.1). Lineage (NCBI taxonomy): Eukaryota > Metazoa > Arthropoda > Malacostraca > Isopoda > Trachelipodidae > Trachelipus > Trachelipus rathkii. Next base: position 16,468 of record JABUQX010035285.1, read on the forward strand.
TAAAAACAGACAGAATAATTATTTGAAGGAAAGACCATACACCACAACCCATCACTGCATAGGAATAATGTTTCGTCTAATGTTGCCAAGAGCAACGATGTAAGAAAGGATTACAGTAGAGGCTCTAATGAGTCTAGAAATGGAATAACTTGTTACAAATGCCAAAGGAAGGGACATATGGCGAGAGACTGCCGAGTGCCTCCATTTACCAATGGTGGTAGAGGTTTTAATACTTTTGTTAATCGTCAGAAGGACGAAGTGAAGACGACAGTGGCATCCGCGGAATTGTCCGTTGAGGATAAAGATTCATCAAAGATGAGTGAAGAGCCACGAGTGTCAACAGATGTTTGTATGGTAGGTGATACCGATTTGGATTCCCATCACTTGCCGGTAGTCAATGGTGTCGCCAACGGGTATCATGTACGAGTTCTGAGGGACACCGGATGTAATGGTGTTGTCCTCAAGGAGAGATTTGTACCAGAAAAGAATTATACAGGTGGATATACTAACATGCGACTTCTCGATAACACTGTCAAGAAAGTTCCATTAGCTGAAGTAGTGTTGGACACACCGTACTACGTAGGGAAGGCGGCGGTCGTGGTAATGCCGGACGTCGTCTACGATTTAATTCTGGGAAATATTGATGTGGCATTACCCACGAATGAGCCCAATGATAAGTGGGAAGGGACTAAGTGTCCATGTCTTAGCAAGATGCAAGACGTTGAAACACAGGTGAGTTTGTTTTTCACTATCGATAATGTGGGTGTTTTGAGCGCAGACGGAAAGTCCCTTGCTCGGCGCGAAGCCAGCCAGATAAATCGTGATGAAAAGAAGGATCCGATGGAAGCTGAGAAAGTACCCATTTTGCAAACAACGAGAGATCGAGGTGTTATTAGGGTCCATGTTGAAGAAGAAACCCCTGCGATAGAAGTAAAAGAAATACCCATTGTTCCCGAGATTGAAAGTAATGGCAGTAACACAGTAAATCCTGAAGAAATTGATACGACAGTATCATGTGGGTCAGAATCCGCAGAGACGGAAAGTGCCCTTAATGTTGCAGCTCCTGGCGAAGTATCTACTGCAGAAGGCGGTCAGATACAGGAACTGATAGATGACAGAGCAGAGTTCAAGAAGAAACAGAGAAAGACCTCACGTTACAAAGGATTTGGAGGTCTGTGGAAAGAGGAGAAGGAAAACATGTCTTCATAAAGGATTTACTGTTTAAGAGAAGAATGGAGAATCAAGTAGAGAGACATGTACTAGTCGTCCCAGCAATACAGGAAAAGGTCTTAGGCATAGCACACGACGAAGTCTTTGGTGGTCACCAGGGAGTGAAGAAGACTTTGGGCAAGATAAGTCAAAAGTTTTATTGGCCGAACATCTACCAGGAAGTTATGAGACAGTGTTGTTTATGTCATACTTGCCAAAGAGCTTGCTCAAAGGGGAGAGTGACCAAAAGTGCGCACTGCTGGTAAAGCTCCCTTGATGCCTATATTAGAGTAAAGTACCATTCCAGAGGGGTGGTTATTGGACCTGATCGGACCTATAATACCGCCGTCGTCCGAAGGTTACCAGTACGTTCTCACACTGGTAGATACTGCCACCAGATATCCGGGAGGAGGCGATCCCGCCAAAAGTGGTGCGGCGCGGGCCGTCGCTGAAAGCTTGATGAGTATCTTCATGCGCTTGGGTGTACCAAAAGAAGTCCTTAGCGACAATGGTAGACAGTTTACCTCGCTGTTGATGAAGGACGTCGCTAAGTTATTGAACATCAAACAGATGCACTCCAGCATATATCACCCCATGACGCAGGGACTTACAGAAAAATTTAATGAGACGTTAAAGAAGATGTTGAAAAGAATGTGTATCGAGCAGGTGCGCAAATGGCTCAAGTTCATTGAGCCGCTACTATTCGCCTACGGAGAGGCGCCGCAGGAGTCAACAGGGTTTTCTCCCTTTGAGTTATTGTATGGTTGCTCAGTGAGGGGACCCATGCAAATCGTACATGAGATTTGGGAGAAGACATCAACCCTGAAGAGGCCAAATCGACTTACAAATACGTATTTGACCTGCAGGAGCGTCTAAATGATACGTTGAAGTTGGCTCGTGAGAACCTGGCGAAGGCGCAGACAAGTCAAAAGAAATTTTACGACAGGAGGGCCAAAAACAGAAGGTTAAAGACAGGAGATCTTGCATTAGTCCTGTTACCAACATCCCACAATAAGATGCTGATGAGGTGGGGTGGTCCATATGAGGTGTTGGAGCCTTATGGACAGGATAATTACAGGATAAAAAATATCTGTCGAGAGGGAAGATGAAGCGGAGAATGAAGGGCACGAAGGACATCAACAAGTTGGAGCGTCGACCGTACTTATAGAGCTGAGGAAGAGGACATACCCGTCCCAGTAGTGAATACATCCTTGAGAAAGAAAGAAAATCTGAGCGATGTTGTGATAAGCGATGAAATCACGGAAGAGATGAAGACTGAATTGATGGAGGTATTGGAACCTCACGAGGATATCTTTACTGAATACCCTGGTACCTGCACGGTACGACTATCGCCACAAATCGGACTGATC
>JABUQX010035286.1:20000-26182 GCA_015478945.1 Trachelipus rathkii
TCTTGGCTTTTCTCTGATTTGATTTTGAAGTATTTTTTTTCGCGTCTAATAATAATGTTTCTAAGCTCTCGTCTCTCTCTCATCTCTCTCTCTCTCATTCTCTCTCTCTACTCTTCTCTCTCTCTCTCTTCTCTCTCTCTCTCTCTTCTTCTCTCTCTACAATCATCTCTCTCTCTCATTTGAATTGAGACAATGGAAAAAGTTAATTTGAAAACTTTCGAATTTAAGTTTGAGAGAATTGCGAGTTTGTTGTTAATTATTTTCTTATGGTTATATTTTTACTTCAGTGTTGTTTGTTAAGGCAATAAATTAGTTAAAATACTAGTTTTCTCTTTGTGAGGAAAATAATCATAATAAAACAAGGTGTCTATCTTTTTTCCTTAATGTTTAGATTATTATTATTATGTATTATTATTATTATTATTATTATTACTTATTTATTATTATTATTATTATTATTATTATTATTATTATTATTATTTTATATCTCTCTCAACTAATATCAAATATACTTTATTTTATATATATTTATTAATATTAATATATATATATATTATGTATATGTAAATAGATATAAATATTAAATCCATATATAAATATTATATATATATATATATATAAATATTAATATATTATATATATATATTATTATACTTATCTATCATTCATTATAATAATAATAATAGCATATATATATATTATAATATAATAATTATTTTATACTTGAAAATAATTATTAATATATATAATAATATTAATACCATATAACGATAGTACGTTGAAATATATATTAATATATATTGTATTATTTAATTATTATTATTATTATTATTATTTAATTATTATTATTATTATTATTAATTATTAATTATTAATTATTATTATTATTATTATTATTATTATGTATTGTATTAGGAATATAGATAATAATAGATAATGAGCACCGCGGATTAATAAATTTAAAATTCTTATGTTAGGTTATATATTCATTCAAATATTTTAATTATAATTTAAATTGTCTTGATTAATAGCTTGAAATTTGGTCGGACGTGTTTTAACTACAAGCTATCCGGGCCAGAAGAATAAAAAGAATGGACAGATCAAAAGGGATAAAAGCTCTCTGAAATGGTGAAGTCTTATGATGGTAGCGAAGACGTAGAGGCTTGGTTAACAAAGGTGTCCATGGTAGCAAGGATTAACAAGTGAAGGACGAAGCAGCATTCATTACTCTATTTTTAGAAGGGAATGCTTTGGCACTGTTTTTCTTCAAATGGATTGAGCGGAGATCAGAAAATTCGAAACAGCAAACAAGGCTCGTTTTGGAGGTGAGCAACTTTGGCATTGAAAGGCATATTAGCTTCGTTAGTGTGAGCTTGTTGCAATTAAAAAAGGGAAGGAGAGCCGGTCGATGTATTTGTAACCGAGCGAGGAGGTTGGCCTCAATAGCCAAAATAAAAGATGAAATGGTGCTACGAAGAGCATTTGTTTACGGGATGCCAACGTCAGTCGGAAAAAAAGAGTTACGCAGCAAATGCCGAAATAGAAGATTTGGGAATTTGGGGAAAATATTATCAAAGGCGCGAGCGTTGCTAACACTAGAAGAAAATGAAACTTTTATTGCCGCGGCTAAAGAGCGAAGGAGGATGCTAAGGGGAATTCTGTTCTAAATAATATTCAAGAGCTTCGAAATTAAATGTTTCCATGCGGAGCAGTCCACATTTGAGGGAAACATTGTAAAAGAAAATTTCAATGCTGGAATTAGGAATTGTGGCAAAAAAGGTCATTTTGCAATAGAATGTGAGGATGAGTAGATGAAAAACGAGAACGGCGGGCTCGCTGCTTCGGAGGCGGACTCTTCGGAGCATTGAGAATATATATATATAAGATATTTATTATAAAAAATACTATTAAAATGAAGAAGGGGTGGAAAGGCTCCCTAGTGCGATTCGGGGATGTTCTCTTTCTGTGTCAGTGAAGGAAGATTGTTATTGCAATGAAATAGAAGGGAATTAGTCGTAGTAACCGCTTTTCCGATGGAAGATAAAATAAGCCGTGAAAAGGAGAAAAGTAAAGGTATGCGTAAAAAGAGGGATGTGAGAGAAATGATGAAGGATTATAAGTTTATAATCTACCCGTGAGTATAGGGTTTGACTGGAAAGGGGGTATTTTTATAAAAATAAATGTGTACTGGATATGATGCTTAGAACTATGATATTATATTTCTCATACTAGGGTGGTCAGGTCGTATAATTGAAAGAGAGATGAAAAGTATGATTTGGTGTAATTGAGAAAGGTATGTAGCGGTAAGGATTATTCGGGTTGCGTGCGTAAAAAGGAGTACTTAGCTACCTATAAACCAAAAACTTTGAATCGACAATAGGGACTTTGATGAGTATTTTGAATGGAATTATTGGAAGTGCGGTGGCAAATGAAAAGGCCGGCCTTTGCCGTGATGTGGCAAGGAAACTCTCGTGGAGTGTTATTGAGGTATTGGAACATTATGAAGAGAGATCATTTAAGAGAAGTTTATACTGAAGTCGATAGAGTGGATCTGGCAGAAGGTTATTTTATAAGATCAAGTGGAAACAGGCCCTGTGTGAAACCGGAGGCGAAAGAATGTGATATCATTTATGATGGCACAGTGAACCCAAGAGTCTTTAAAGGAAAAATAACGCCAGTGTTGTTACTTTCATGGAAATAACGTTATCACACTAGAATGCCATACTACGGTATGATGAGATTAGTTGCATGTGATGAAACTCTGAGGGTTTGGAGGAGAAAAATAGGCAAACGTTACACGATTGATTTGAAGAGCGGCGTACCTGCAGTTGAGGTTAGACAAAAGTCTTTGGAAATTCAGGTGGTGAAGTTTTAAGGAGATGAATGTATTACTTACTTAGATTGGGTTTCGGATATAAAGGAATTGCGCTCCCAATTTGATAATTGATGAGAATTTGAGAGATTTGTTTTGGCCACAGGATGAAAGTGAATAAGAGGAAGCGACCAGCCATTACATCGATGACATTAATGTGATATGAGACATTGTTAGGAATGCGAAGATGTAGTCATATTATTAGCAAGCATTGGATTTGGTGACGAAAACCAGTAGAAGGGTCTTGTGTGATAACAGTTTGTGTTAGGATTTGAAAATAATAAAAATAAAGAAGGGAAATTAGAGTTAGAAGAGGTGGTGAATTACCAGACTTAAAGGAAAGGAATCTTTCAAGAGAGAAGTATCTCAATTTGTGTGGTAAATGGTGGAGACACTACCCGGTTGTTAGGTTGAGCCTAAGGGTAGCTTTACAAGCTATCTTGAAAAGACAATGTGAAGGAAAGAGTTGGAATTTGATTTGGTCGATGATAGGGTCATTCGAGTATTTAAAGTAAATGTTAGAGGATTGAAGGAAAAGAGACCCAGTAAGTGTTTTTGGGAGGGTTTCGGTATAAGATAAGGAGTAGTATGGTGTGATGCAAGCAATTTGGCCATAGGGGCGGCGTTGGAAATTGGGGGGAAAGATTGTTGAAGACGAATCGTGGATCAGAAAGAAGAACGACGTGGGTCATATTAACGTTGCAGAATTAGAAGCGGTTATTAGAGGAGTGAATTTGGCATTAAAGTGGGGTCTGAAAGAGCTGGAAATAAAAACAGATTCGATGACGGTAGTCAATTGGTTAGGTTCAGCAATTACAATGGAAGGAAGAGTGAAAACAAGAGGCTCAGCAGAAATGCTAATCAAGAGAAGATTAGGGGTTCTGAGTCAGCTGATAATAGAGTTCGGGTTATCAGTGAGTGTAAAGTTTTGTAAGATCAGAGATGAATAAAGCTATTAGTTTAACCAGAGTCAGGAAATCTTGGATGGGAATTTTCGAAGAAGGAGAGCAGAAGGAAGAGGAAATTGCTGCAATCGCGAGTATCGAAAAGGAAGTTAAGGATTTGCACGAACACATTTTGGGTGAATAGAAACCTTGATCTGACGAAGATGGGTATTTTTTAACCCCGGGGGGGGGGAAGCCCCACCGGAAGGGAAATAAGTTGTGGAGAAATGGGTGAATGGTATTGGCAAAGCGTGCAATCAATTAGATCCTGCGCCAGTAAGGTTCGGGAAAGGGGAATTAGGAGTAAGAGCAGGAATTGGTGGAGGGTGGCGATCGACGTCACGCATTTACAAAGGGATAGCACTACCTGTTCAATTGTTGTTGGGGGATCGTTCTGAAAAGTGCAGATTAGCATTTGGGAAAGTTTTGAATAATGGGAGGACTGGGCAAGAGAAATAAGACAAATCATTAGGTGAACCGTTGGAGTAAGTGCTTGTGGAAAGGGGGCCAAATGTGAAAACAACTTAATAGGGAAAAAATCTGACAAAGATACGGGTTACGCGCGTTCAGAATCAACTGATTGTAGAGAGGACTTGTGTGTAAAAAATGAAGGGTTAAAAGGTATTGTGAGACAGGTCCCTCTAGATTAGAACAGTAAACAGAGCAAGTGCAATTGCAAAAATAGAATTTTATGAGTTGAAATATCACAGTGATCAATCAAGAGTACCTCTGGGCCAGAAAAGGGCGGTAAAGGTCGAACTTATCCACGGAGGAGGCGAACGTTTTGGTACTGATATGTTCGTGCCAAAGAATGGTGATTAGAAGATATAAGCTGTCCCTCATAGGGTCTATTTTCAAATAGAGATTGGGGGCATCGCACTTGAAAAATTGAAGGTCTGTGATTTGTGTAGAAGAAAAGATTCAAGGTTTCAAAATTGGAGAGAAGGTGGTGGGGAAGTACCATTGCCAAAATTAAGTTACAACGGATTGGATAAAGGAAAGGTAAACAAGAATAAAATTCTGAAATTTGAATATAAGTATATGTACGCGGAATCCCAGAGAGGCATATAAAAGGATTGAGGAAAAATAGATGATGATGATTTGAAATCCTAATTATTGCTATAGGGAAATATATATTATAATTTATATTAATATATATTCTATAAGCCTATAAGAAGTAGTCATAGGCAAACCTCATATACCATAAGATTTATGTTGATATAACATATAAGCCTAAGAAAGTGAAAAATATATTGATATAGTAATATTCTAATACATAGTTTATATATATATCAATAAATAATATAAACTTTAAATATATATATACTTAAATATATATATATTATAGATATTAATAGATAATGAGCACCGCGGTTTACATTTAATAATATAATTCTCAAACCTATCTTATAATCATTCATATTTTTATATTAATTTTATATTTGTTAATAGATTTCGTGTCATTTGAAACTTTGTCGGTTATAAGTATATTAATATATATAATATATATATTTAATATATATATTATTAATATATATAATAATATATATATTATACATATATATATTAAAATTAAATTAATATTAATATATTATATATATTATATTTATTATATAATTATGTTCAGCGTTTTATAGGCTTGTGAGTATATAATATAAGGTGATAATATATATATAATTAGGTCTCCTCTCCTCACAATTATATATAATATATTAATATATTATTAATTAATATAGTTATAATTAATATTATATATATATAATTATATATATTATATTATAATATATATATATTAATAATAATATATATATATATATTATATATATTATATATATTATATATATATATTCATATATATATATATATATATATATATATATAATGTGAACTATTCTCTCCTTGGGTTTGGCTCTGTCCTCCTGCTCGGACGATAATTGAGTACACCCCCTCCTAGATTAGGCTCTAGCCGTGAGCGCTGTTGTGGATTTAAGTATATGCATACAATACCTTTAAATGTGTAGATAATTATTAATATATTTAGTAATAGTTAGTTATAGTAATTTATTCATTAATATACTATTATATTAATATATAGGTATATATTTCCTCAATATTAATATATATATATTTATAATATATAATATATTAATATATATATATTAAGTTACCTACTTTTATAGATTCTTCAATACATATTGGCTCTATGTCCACTACACAAGGTTTATAGGTAAATTAATTTTTTTCAGTTATTTAACTACCTATATATTTTAATTTTCATCTTTGCACATAAATTTGTTATATTACATATATACATATTATTCATAAAGCTCTTAATATTATATACTCATATGTCGCGTATATTATAG
>JABUQX010035287.1:0-15000 GCA_015478945.1 Trachelipus rathkii
TATATATATATAATATAGTATACCTTCTATGGGCCCGAATGTGTATCAAAGGTGTGAAATATTACTTAATGGGGTATTTTTCAATATATATATTATATATATGTATAATACTACATATATATATATATATTATAACTCAGTATATAATACTATATATAATTATATAATATATACTATATATATACTTCATATATAATATATATGAACGAAGTTTTACTTTGCCGTAGAATTATTTTGTACAGAAATAGAGAAGCCCTTGGACTAGAATGAATGATAATTATTGAAATACTTTATTTTTTTAATACACCATTAATACACAATTATCTGAATGAAAAACTATACATATACAAAGCAAACTTTCGTCTTGTCACGTGAGACCTCTTCAGGATTAAAGGGATAATTTTTTTTAAGGTCGATTTGTTGTGGGATGGTCTTCCAAGTTGGTGTGTTAAATTTTTCGTTTGATTGGTTAGTTAATGACCAGTAATTTTGAAAGTTTTTTAAGTATTCATTTCTGTAAAAGTCGTATCTGTTACTTCTCCAGGTTATGTTCTGTATTAATCTATTGCTATTGTAGAATGCAGAAATGATTCAAGTATTGTGTCAGGTGTTGGTATATGCAATGCATGTTTCTTTGATGGGGGTTTATGTTTGTAATATTGATGTAATGGTTGTGAAAGATCTTCTGTATGCTGTTAATGCCCCGAGATTGGGGACTGTCCTCGTTCGTAGGTGCTGTTAGGATGCTAATAGTTTACTTAGTGTCTAGATCAGAAGTATTGCATCTATATAAGTTTTTCTATATATTGGCCAGGAATACAGTGGGATGTGATGATGTTACGAGCAATGTTTTTGTGAAATGGATTTTCTTGCTATATTTGGGGGCCCTGATATGTTTTATTAGGAGTAATATTGTTAGAGGATAAGGTTGAGTTTGCGTTATGACATGTTTTATAGTTGTGATAATTCGGTAATATGGGGGGAAACTGGTCACAAAAATTAAGTTAGCAAGTTTATTTTCTTATTTTAAAGGATTATAAACTTTTTTTGGCTTTTTGTATATCCTTGCCAATAAGATCTAGGACTATAGTGAAGGACCGTAAAGGTTTTATGTATTGGTGTTTTCGTTTCTAGGGAGGGGGAAAGAAGCCAAATGCCCGACGTTGCCTCAAAGCATGAGTAAGAGAAAAATCACGTAATGCGGCTATTTTGTGTAATATCTTGTAGTTGATTTGGAGAAGCCAATGTATGTAACTGAGGTGAAAAAGTGTGGGTTTTCTGAGTATATGAAAAGCTGAAGTTGTGAGTCTGTTCCACGTCGTGACCAAAGGTCTCAGGATGAGGGTTGGCTATGGTGTGTTTTGAGTGGGAATATTTTCTCGACGTGGATCGAAATTGAACGGCAAATGGCATGAATATCTACGTGGTGTAATGGAAAAGACCAAAGGCGCACGATTCATCAGAAATCTCTTTCAAATAATTATCATCATTAATCCGAGGGCTTTCTTCGTCTTTCTATGTATATGTATATTTACGCATATATGATACATATATAATATATTTACACGTATATAATATATATATAAATATGGTACTATATATACTAATTATAAATATATAGCCTATATAAATATATACCTATAATACTATATATATCAAAAAATAATCAATATATAACTAGTAACATACTATGTAATATTATAAAATACACTCACCTATATATCACGTATACTATAATCGATTTATATATTATTAACTATAATATATATATATGAATAAGATATATCATGATATATTATATATAATAATAATACAATCGATAATATACTACAATATCATATAGCTATACGTATAGTAAGTAACATATATCATACTATACATAATGACTATAATACTACTATATAGTCATACTATTAATGTAGCATGGTACTAGTGTAATAACAGATTAAGGCCGGGACTCATATACTGGTGAACCTTTTACAGATTTGTGCCGCCAGTGCCATGAATTAGAAGATCCTTCTCCTTTCGTCCATTGGATTACTTGGTCCTTAAAAAAAAAACATCATCACATTATTTTTCTTCGACCGTAACAGAAAACGGCAGTCTTACACCTAGAGCTTTAAAAAGGTTTGAAAGGCACATCTTGTACTCCTCCTTGATACCGATAAAGCACAATGTCGGATAGCCCGGGAGCCGAACCCCGTATAGTATATTGCGATAAGATGAGTCGCTCACGTATTGATGATTCATTATGTTTATCATTATGTTATCATTGTTTATCATTATGTTAACCAACCTTTAGCATGTGATATACTTATGATATAATTTACTTGCGTATGATTAATTATCGTATTCATGGTTATTAATATTATATCTATATATATATGTTTTATTATCGTGATTATAATTCCTGCCATAATTTGAGCTCAAGTCATATTAAATTAATTCATTATTTTATTATTATTATTTTCATTATTAACTTATTATGTTATAATCTAAATTAAATTTCATTATGCCAGTTTCATTATTAATTATTATCTACAGCAATTATTTTTTATTCTCAAATATAATTAAATTATATTAATTCGACATTATCGGTGATATTGTGCATTATGCCTAAGTCCTCTGAATATAATGTGTCGACTAGGCTCCTTATTCGATTACGATTATCTATTGCATTATAATAAGTCTCCCCCGAATCGTACTGATTAAATGATGACTAATGACCGACTCGTCATCCTTGCCTATTTAAAGCCCCGTGATTATTGGATTGCATAACATAAGCCCGCCATTAATAACGCGATATACGAGACACCCAACGGTTAACTCATGAATCCTATAATCTCCATCATGCAACTATCAAAAAAAATAAGCTCGGGCTATTCGTAGTCGTGTATAGTGTGGACATCACCAGGATATGTAACCTTATACGTATTATCAGTGTATTAAGTATGCCTGGCGATTACCATCAGTCTAACTTTACTTACACTCTATTCTACCATAGTGATGTATCCTATTCCGCTCTAAGGCTTACTCGTAATCTCATCCCCTATACAATCAAATTAAAATTATGTATAATATATTCCTATCTCATGGGTCTTATCTACGTATGATTTGGATACCTCAACGAACACGCCATAACTTTAATCAACAGTATTTGCATCTATTAAAATCTTACAGTTAGTTATACATATTATTTTGGTTTGATACCAAACTGCTTTAAAATATATGTTTATTAGCCGTTATGTTATATTTATCTATTTATTACTCCTAAGCTAATATTACTCCATTATTCATTCATCTACTGTATTATAGTATCGTATCTACTTAATCTTATTATTATGTATTGATTATTACATTTGATTATACTAGATTAGTAATGTCATTAAAGATTATTACAATGCTACTATTACACGTCTAAATCGAATTGTATTAATAGTTATCTATTCAAGAGTCATGATCTTAATTAGTGTTTCTCCCATTTTCTATTACAGTGATCTTCTTCAATTCGTAACCATGTATCTGGCATGCTGTATGACCTGCCATGATAAGCTTCCATTCACTATTTCCACAATTAATGTTAAAGTAGTGGAAAGACCAGTTCACAGATCCTCAGGCTCCGAAGCTGAGTTAATCAAATTACCAAGTAGTCGTCCCGCGATATACACCTTACTAGTCTATCTACGCCTCTATAAATCCAAAGAGCTACAGTACTCAACATTGACGTCCCAAATTGTTTTAAACCGAAGTCAACGCGATCTTATTACGGTCTCATGGCAAATGTTGTTTCAGTAATAAATATATAGTTGTTCGAGAATAGGGCCTGCTTGGCCATCGAGTGCTACAGAACTATTATTAGGTTTGAGTTTCGGTAATTTTAATACTTCATTCTACTCGCGTTTCACAAAACCTAGACGTATACGTGATACGGATAGGTATCATAGTTTTACCATGAACTTACTTTACTATCAGTCTACTAAACCGGTTAGTACGTGATGATATATATATACCTATACACCTAATAAGTGCTCATGACGTAAGGGACTAATCACTATCTACGGGATATATTAGCGTACCTATAGTATAGAGCATGAGTATAGTATAGCTAGTATTATATATATATATACTATATATATGAGGATAATAGTAGACCAGGGGAAACGCATAAACGGGGCACGTGTGTGCGTAAAAAAAACGACGGCTGTCGTGTTGAGGGGAAATAGCTTGCTGGTGTCTTTAAATTGAGCGCTGGCGGGGGCGACAGGGGCAGGACTTGGAATTTCGGACTCTAAGGGCACAGAACGTATGGTGGCAAGCGAGAGGGAGAAGCATCCGGCGAAAGAACTGTCTTGCACATTGAGCGGGTATGTAACCTGGCCAATGCGCGGTCGCGTTATGGATATCAGCGGCAGCGGAAAAAGTGCGAGACAGCACCTAAGGCGACACAGGTGATCTAAACAGTACACACGACCACACAGCCACGGCGCACTTACAATCACAACACATACACCATCACACACACACGCATCACACGGCACAGCACCGTCTACATACAGCTGAATACCAGCTACATACAATATATAGTATCTATATCATAAGTATATGGTAATAATATAGAAGAATACTGACATAGTTCATATGGTTATACATACAATATGACTTATGTATTATACGGTTAGCCGGGTATAATACGTATAAGTACCAGCTACATACAAGTATGATTGAGTATACGATAGAGAGATATAAATATAATCATCAACATATATATAAGGAGGCGTGGTAAAAACTATATGTTGTGAGTGTGGATCAATGACGGCAGAGCCGGCTTGTGTGTGGTGAGGGATGGACCCTTGGATAGCCGCCGACATGTGGTGGTGATGTGGTGTATAATGGTGTAGCATGTGTTTACCAGGACGTTGCTCCTGTATGGTGTTTATAATATTTTTTTTCTGCGCGTTGACAGCAAACGCGGAGAGGTACAGCGATGCCAACTGATGAATGGAGTCCCTGAGCGCTTCAAATAGATAAAGATATGGTAAATTATCCATCATCCTTTCGATCTGGCGTGGGCCACCAGTCTGGTGTTACAACACGGAATGTGTTGCGGATTAGCACCAGCCTGCGCAGTTCGCAATATAGTACGTGAGAGGGAGTACATAACTCATACACGGAAGAGGGATAATAGAGCCTCTATTACACCTAGTTGTAGTAAAATTCCACAAGATCATAGAGCTTACGGACTACGATTTTTCATGTGTCTTAGGCAGGAAAGGATTAAGTGAACTAAGACCGGCCACGCAGCTACAACGCGCCCAGAGAATAGAGATAATAGAATAAGAGATAGAAAAATATAGAGATATAGAATAGTAGAATATGATATAAGAAGATAAGAAGAAGAGAATAGATAGGATAAAAGATAGTAAAGGTGCGGACAGGTACTCGGGCCACAAGTACCACTCTTCTCTAATAGTGGACTGGGGCAGGGCCAGTCGACGCAAGAGCAGAGCGCAATGTCAGGCGACTAGCGGCTGATGCCATCTCACGCCAAGAAGCCTAGATTCTCGATTTCATACGTTAGATCTGGCACCCGTGACTTTAGGATATATAGTAACAAGGCTGCCTGCTCAAACCTTTCATGTTATGGGACAACATCACGGCCGTACGAGCTGTGACACAGGAATGTGACAACACTAAGAGATATTTCTATTCCATACATTATCAAGGTGATCAAATACAGCGAAAAATTAACTGACGAAATAAATCGAGCGCTTTAGGTAATTGTATTGGAAAAAAACCAAGGAGAATGTTCCATATCTGAGATTATACAGAATGAGTTTGGCCATGTTTATTTAATTTCTTGATTGGCAGAAGTTAGAGCAGAAAGAAGGAAGCACGCAGCCGAACCAGCCTAGACGTTACCAATATCAACGCAAACTCATGCGCCGACAACGAGCACCCCTGGTGTCTACTGAGGGCGTTCGCGTTTAGAGTGTGGGGTGGCACGCGAAGTAGATGAAGCTCCCCGCGAGCACCTGCCCTACTTCGGGGGTCACCTATCGAAGGCTGGAAAGATAGGATAAGCACCAACATCCGCGCCAACAAGTCTAATCCAGAAATTTAAGAGGGTTCAAGTAGGAAGCACTATGGCCAAATGAAAAACAAAACAAGTTATATTAATCTTTGGCGCTTTTTACTCGTATCCTTCATCGCTAATATACCGAGCGGATGTGTTAAAATCCTAAAACAACACACAACATGTGTGAGTTTGAAGCAGTGTAGTGACTCCATGAATCCAAGAGCAACAAGATATGAGTGACCTCCTAGTGTTATTAGGCGATCGGGTTAGAACATACTGATGAAGTGTGAGCTGTACAATGCTCGCTGAAGTTCTAAAACTAGCAACGTACCCTAGTTCTTTTTGAAGTGGCACGCCACCTAAGGCAAACGCGTATCCTGAGTTGTATGTTCGTGAGAGCTGGAATTACCAAGACATTGTTTTTGTTTTGATTTGTGAACTTTCCTTGAAAAGGGCCTGGATCGTGACTCTCATATTGTATGGTCAACAGGAGAGACGAGGAAGAACGCGTTCTTCTGCGAGAAATTGAACTATTAAAGAAAGATCAGTTAAGTTAAGAAGATAGGATGTCTTAGAAGTAGAAATGATTAGAGAGGGGTTCCAATTTGGTATTGCTATTGTTGATTAGGTGGCTATGCAAAGCACAGGGGTATATGAAAATTAACTTACTGTTAAAAAGATCCTGTAATGTAGTTGCAAAGGAATGCAAGTTGTAAGTAAATGGGAGCACAATACAATCGAAGAAATTGGTTTGTTCAACAGGTTGTGTTGGATTATGGAATTTATTAAAGGCCAAACGTTTACAGAAATTGATTAGAAAGGGAGGATATGCGAGAGAAGTAAACAGAGTAAAAAGATGATTAATTTCTTCTTGCAAGAATTGGGGGTCGGATATACGAAATGCCCGCAAAAATTGATTAAATATTACAGATGTATCGTGCTTCCCTATTCTCACAATTTACATTCCTTTACAACTACATTACAAGCTCTTTCTAACCGCAAGTTAATTTTCAAATACCCTTGTACTTTGCATAGCCATCTAATCCATAATAACAATACCAAATCAGAGTCCCGAGGAGGTGTATATATCGTCCCCTGCATGAATTGTCCCTCTGTCTATTTCGGAGAGACCCTCAAAACTCTCAACACCAGAATCACTCAACACAAAAATGCCATCAATCGTCACAACATTCAAAATGCCATTTATCAACATAAAATCAATAGTAACCATTTGATAAATTGGAACAGCTCCTAGGATTTCTCTTTGCATCACCCTCCGACCGGAAAATCGATTAATAGGAGAATTCACTTTCTCATCAAAAATCATATGAGGAATTGGGTGGGGTGGCTCAAATAGGGTTCAAATATCTCAGAAAGGTTTTTGCAACATAGCCTTATAACAAATAATTTTCTTAAAACCCTTTTCAAACCAGCTTTAATCAGCAGTTATTATTATTATTATTATTATTATTATTTTATTAATTATTATTAATTATTATTATTATTTTATTATATTATTGATTATTTATTATAATTTATTAATTATTATTATTATTATTATTATTTATTATTTTAATATTTTTATTAATTATTTTTATTATTATTATTATTATTATTATTATTATTATTTTATTATTATTATTATTATTATTATTATTATTATTATTATTATTATTATTATTATTATTATTATTATTATTATTATTATTATTTATTTATTTATACTTATATTATTTTTTATTTACATTTGTTTTTAATATTTGTTTATATTTAATTTTATTTATATATTATATTTATATATATATATAATATATATATATATTATATATATATATATATATATTATATATATATTATATTTATATATATATATATATATATATATATATATATATATTATTTTTTTTTTTTTTTTTTTTTTTTTTTTTTTTTTTTTAAATACCTGTTTGTTTGTTTTTGTTTGTTTATATTTGTTTTTATCTTTTATGTTTATATTTGTGTATATTATGTTTAATTTTGTTTATATTTATTTATATTTATATTTGTCTATATTTATATTACTAATAATTTCCCATTATTCATTTATTTTTGTAACAGTGTAATTATTTATTATTCTCATACCCCGACAACCAAATATTTTTCTGCTTCGTGGTTTACCTCCTAATTCCCATTTTTGCTCTTTTCATTTACATTTAATTTTTTAACTGGCAGTCCTGAAAAGACACGGAGAGAGTGTCGAACGTTACGGTCCCCTCCCCCCTCTCTTAATATCTTACGAATTAAGTGCTTAATTTTCTATTTTTTTCTTTTTACAACCCCCTCTTTGTTATATTTAGTGGTTTTTTTACTTTAATTTGTTGTTCGAGTGCAGTGAAGGTGGAAGTGACTCATAAAAATAATTTTGATATATATATATATATATATATATATAATATATTATAATTATATATATATATATTATTATTATATATATATATATATATATAATATATATATATATATTATATATATAATATAATATATATATATATATATAATATATAAATAATATATATATATATATATATATATATTATATATTATCATATATATAACTCATAAAAATATATTTTATATTATTTTATTATATATATATATATATATATATATATCGTCATTCACTCTTAGCACATTCATCCACACCCCTTTTTTACTTTCAAACACTGACATCACCTCTTCATTTTACCATACACTTTTGGCATTCTTACTTCTAACTTTGGCACACCCACATGTTTTTGCACTGCTCACAAGCGCTTCTTTCATTTACGTCCAGATTTGCTCAGTTACATCTTGTTCACATTCAACTGGCTTATGTGCAAGTGATTTCACATACTTTTCCTTAAACCCTGTTCATTTAAATTCTCACTGTTAGTTCTCCCACTTCCTTTCTTTTCTCGTTTCTCTCTATCCATGCTACCTCTAACTTAATTTTACATATATCAACATAACGATCTGTTATTTCCCTATCCCCAATCCATTCACAGATTTGACACCCACCATATAGTTCAACATTTCCTTCTTCACCAACACAAAATCAATCATACTCTTCACTTCGACACCATCTCTACCTACATAAACTCTCGTATACTTATTGATATGTCTTGTGCCCGAAGAATGTATTACTTGCATGCATATCTCTCTCCATATAGAAATCAATTACTTTCTACTATTCTCATTTTTCCCTCAACCCCAAAGCCACTTCTCATATCATTCCTTTTTCGATCACGCATCCAACCATTCAAATCGCCCAACACAGACAATCTGAAGTTCCCACTCATCTCTTCTGAAACATCATTCAGATTGCCTAAGAAAGTCTCCTTTTCAACTGCGTCACCCTTAGATGAACCATATGCTGACACCACACAGGCCTTGACCAACTCAAACTTAAATTTAACCATTAGTTTTTTAGTATAATACACAAGCAAAATATATAATAATTTTGTGCCACACGTCACTAAAGAGAATCACAACTTCTTTATCACTCTCATTCCTCTACACTCCAGCACACACTTTCACCCTGCACCACTTGTTTTCATTCCTTATTTTCATCCTAATTTCAGTCACAGCAAGCAGATCAAATTTACCCTTTCAAAAAACAACCATCACCTCTCTCCTCTTATCCTTGCCATTTATTTCTCTTACATTCCTTCTATTAAGACGTTTCATACAGTTTCGCTGAAAGATACAAAGTCGCTTACCGCTGTCACAACCAGGTCAGAGGCATGCATAAACAATACGAGGGTGCAAATAAGTGGTAGCCAATTACAAACGCCGCTACTGCTGTCCTTTTAGTCATCTCTCAAGACAAGCAAGACCCTCGCTGTGGAAAATTTTCATCCACACACACACAGGAATATATATAATATATATATAATATACATTATATATATATAATGAATATAATATATATATATATATATATATATATATATATATATAATATATATTATAATTTATTATATATATATATATATATATATATTTACTTATTAATATAATATATTATATATATATATATATATATATTAATATATATATTATATATATATATATTATAAAAAATTAATATAAATTTATATATAATATATATATATATTATTATCATATATATATTTATATTAAAATGAGGTTCTCTCTTTAGGGGATTTTAATGTACACAACGCTGAGTGGTTGGGTCCTTTCACAATGATCCAAAAGGGTGGGAATGTGGAGTCATTCAGCGATATATATATAATATATATATATATATATATATTTACCAATATTCACATATATTAATATATATATATTATATATATATATATATTATATATATATTATATATTATATATATATATATATATATATATATAATATATTATATATATATATAATAATTATATATAATATATATATATAAATATATATATATATATATATATATAATATATATATATAATATTAATATTATATATTATATATATATATATATATATATATATATATTTTTCCAGATGTCACCACCACTCACGGACAGAGCCCTAATCAAGGAGGGGGTGTTATCATTATTATTCTCATCATTATCACTATCACTACTATCAACATTAGTATTATTCTAGGCCAATCTATTAATATCTTTATACAATCACTCAATGGTTAGATTTTTCTGAGCAAAATAAAAGCTTACTTCAGTCGCGTAGTCTCGTTTCTGTATTTCCTCAGATTTCTGTATTTTTTTTAACAAAAATATATAAAGTTGATCATTGAACCCCACATCAATAACCACATCTTGGTTTTAGCTACATGGCTCAAATTCTTTGCAAAGATTGCTCATATTTTAGTTCTCTCTGGTTCGGTTTTTTTTCTTCGTCCTTAATGCAGGTTTGATCTGCAAATTTAATCGTTTTCTTTTCGCAAGTATCAGGATTATCAACCAATTACTTCACTTGCTATGAGTCTACACATGTACACGGGAAGAAACAAAAAACTATTGCATGTTCCTATCATCAAGCAGTCTGAAAGAGGGTCCCTAGACAGGGAGCAAAAGCAGGTCGTTTGCAAATCATTTTTATTGGTTTTAAATACTAAATTGTTTTAATGTGTGTAAAATAAAAGATAAAATATAAAATAATTTTCTCAACAACATTGGATAACCAAGGGTCGCAGAAATAAATAATAAATATAAATCAACGTAGCAAGTTGACAGTTTAAAACTATATATATATATATATTATATATATATATATATATATATATATATATTATATATATATATATATAAATATATAATATATATATATATATATATATATATATATATATATAATATATTTATATATATATATATAGTAATATTAATTGGAAAACTTCTTGAAATACAGAATATGTTTTATGATATAGTGAATGCATTATTCTTTTTCATATGTGTCCCTGTGTAAATTTTTGTTTGGGTTTTAATATCAGTCAGGGACTGTTCTTTTATTTATCCCTTCTGTTAGGTTTCATATATGAAAACTACTGCAACCTCTGCTCCTTTTGTTTGATGTCAAATCTGCAAGATATATATATATTATATATATATATATATATATATATATATATATATATTAATATATATTATATATATATATATATATATATATTTTTATATAATATATATTCATATTATATATATATATTATTTATAGGTATATATATATTTTTATATGTATTATATATATAAATTTTCAATATATATATTCAAATGTATATATATATTATATAATATATATATATAATATATATATATATATATATATATATATATATATATATATATTTTATAATATATATATATATATATATATATATATATATAATATAATACAATAAATATTAGTATATATATATATATATATATATATATATAATATATATATATATATATATATATTATATATAATTATATATATATATATATAGTATTTGTATATATATATTACAGTTGTCACCACCACTCACGGGCAGAGCCTTATTCAAGGAGGGGGTGTTGTACGCCTCAGAAGTTCGCCAACTGTCGTAAATTACACAGATGAGCACAGACGCAGACTTTGAAGTGAGGGAAATTAAATTCAGCAGGAAACACAGAAGATGGAAGGGAATTCCACAGAAAAGAGGTGACAAGAAAGAAAGAAGCACCGCAGCGAACTTGCCTGGAGTTACTAATATCAACACAAAACTTATGCGCAGACACAGCACCCCTTGTGCTACGAGGGCGGCGTAAAGGTGGTGGTACGCGGGTGATAAGTTCCTTCGAGCACCTGCAGCTGCGGTACTTATAGAAAAGAGATAATGCACCAACATCGCGCCGCAAAGATAGAGGGTCAAGTGAACTGGAAAGTACAGAACAGTTTATAAGCCTTTTGGCTTTTGATTTGGCCCGGTCCAAAAGCCGAGTGAAACCAAAGCCCCCCAGATATGAAAGCAGTGCTCCATACAATGGTGGAGTAGGGCCTTGTATAGTTGGAATAACTGAGAAGAGTAAAAAAATCTCTTAGTCTAATCCTAACCCCCAGTTTCTTTGAGGCCGCCCTAGCAACCGTTGTGATAAGCGGTTTCCAAGACATTTTTTTGTTTATTTGTTGGCCAAGGATGTTTATATTGTCAACCGGAGAGACGAGAGAACCGTCGAAAGAGATAGAAAAGTTAGAAGGTGTCTTAGAAAGGGGGATTTGTAGAAGTTGGGTTATTAAAGAATTGAATTTCACAAGGTTGAGAACGACGCCACCCAGCAAATTGTTCGCCGCGCTTTTAAAAATCGAATCGAAAAATTTAAGACGAGGGCAATTCTAGAAGTAAAAGAGGGAGCAGAATTGAAATGAGTTGAAGAATGAAGGATCGAGTCATCGGCATAAGAGTGGATAGAGTTAGATGCGTAGTTGAGATCATTAATGAAAAGTAGGAATAAAGTAGGATATAAGACAGAACCCTGAGGAACACCACTATTAACAGAAAAAGAAGTCGTCCCATCAACAACAGCAGATACTGAGCGATTTGAAAGTAAACTAAACATAAGTAAGCAAAGAGAAGGAGGAAGCAAAAGAATGGGAGCTTGGAGATCAGTGATTCGTGCCATTCCCGGTCAAATGCTTTGGATAAATCAAGCGCCACCACGCAAGTCTCCCCGTAGTTTCTAAGGACGGAAAACCATAAATCAGTAAGATAGGAAAACATATCGCCAAAAACTTTGCTCAGGAAAGGGCATTGATATTGCGAATGCTGTAATTGAATGTTTGGAAGATTGCAACATGGAAAATAATATACAGACCATGTGTTTTGATACCAATGTCAGCAATACTGGTAATAAGCAAGGAGCCTGCACTATAATAGAATCCAAGCTCGGGCGATCACTGCTTCAACTGGCCTGTCGACATCATATTTATGAAATAATAATTTCGGATGTATTTGACAAGTGCCTTGGAGCACCTGCTGGACCAGAGACACAGCAGTTTAAACGATTTCAGATCAGTTGGGAAAAAATAAATAAAGACAATTATCAGACTACCAAATCGAGCATTCCAGATAAAGAGGCAATTATTGCGTTCTGCATATAGGAATTGAAGAAAATGCATCCAAAAAAAGATTATGCCGAACTTTTGGATTGACTATTATATTTCTTGGAGACGTTCCTCCTAAAGGAGTTCATTTTGTGAACCCAGGTGCCATGCATCAATCAAGATGGATGGCACGAGTTTTATATGTCATAAAAATGGTACTATTTCAGAGTCAAATCAAAATGACTAGAAGAGAACTCATTGGACTGGAAAAATTTGTTCGGTTTGCAGTCATCTTCTGTGTGCGCAATTGGTTTGCAGCACCTAGTGCGCCAAAACCAAGAACTGTCCTGCAATTTCTCCAGGAACTTAAGGATTATGACGAAAAAGACGTATCTGCTGTTGCTGCAAAAGCTCTCTGTCTGCACTTGTGGTACCTGAACGAGGAGCTGGTACCTCTCACATTCTTTGACGATGAAGTCAATAATGATATGTAGCTGCAAATGGTTCAAGCTTTAGATAAGTCAGCTGTTGAAAGGCTTTCCAACAGAATAAGTCTTGATTATACGGATAAGGTTGTTTCAGAACACATACTGGCAAGTTTCATTACCTCAAAAAGCAAACTTTTCTTCGAGAAGTTGTCACTCCCTGTCCCAACATCATTTCTTCAATCCGATCCTTCAGAATGGAGTAAAAATGATGAATACATTAAAGCAAAAAACTATGTAGAAAAATGAATGCTGTTAATGATAATGCTGAAAGGGATGTTGCTTTAATACACTCCTTTAACACCCACCTTACAAAAAATGAAGAGCAGCTGCTGTATATCTTGCAGATCGTAAAAAAGCACAGATATGTGTTTTCAAAATCAACAAAGTCTGAAATGATAAAGACACCTTTGGAGTAATTATTAGGTGTACCTTTGTGGATTAAGAATACTGGGGATAGCACGTTAAAAATACGCGCTGGCTGTCGTTACCACCTGCCCCCCCCGCCCGCCCGCTCACCCATGTGGTGGGTGTGGAAATTCGACATTAAAGACATTTTATAACACACTTCAGGTGCAGCACTAAATATGATTAATTTTGGAAGAAATTCAGTGTGTCGGCTTCTTTTGCAAACAGTAACAATATCAGAGGGTATGCTACTTAATTTTCGAGAAAAAAATTTTTTATGCCATCTAATTGTCGCTATTCCAATATGCCACCTGATAGGCGAATCATTGGCTATGGGACAATTGACGTTAGTGAAAAATAGGGACATGCTGGTTACCATTGAATAGAGCATTCTTGAAACTGAAGCGCCGATATCTAAGAGGAAGAAAGTATCTGCGCCTAATATTGTGACATTGATAGTAAGTTACGATCTGATTAT
>JABUQX010035287.1:27500-32500 GCA_015478945.1 Trachelipus rathkii
TTAAACAGGCCTCAGAAGGTAAAGCTGCGTCGACATAGAAACACCATTAAAAAACTCTCGCGTAACATAAAGCATCTGAAAAATAAAAAGAAGGTGTTGCAGAAGGGAGGTGGTGTATTCCTGCCTCTACTTTTCTCAGTTATTGCTCCTCTGATTACCAAGTGGATATCTTCATAATGAAGAAGGTCGCTGTATTACCGTTTAACGAGTATGAGAAAATGAAATGTAATACTACTCCATCGTTGCAGAGAGCCCACACTCAGCCTACACAACCACAGCCTTACGGGGTGTCGTCCTCACTGCAATTTCCACCCCCAAATCATCAGCATCATTTCTCTCTAGAGAATCAACAACCTTTGAGTCCTGCACAAATTCACCAGCCAGCTCTGCCTTACAGCTTGATCGACCCTAAAGTTGAACAGATAAGCAATTACGAGCAAGAGGTGTATCGGATATTAAATTCAGACATTAACATCCATGAGAAGCGTATCTTATACCAGGATGCAATGCAGAAATTATTAAGTCTCAAGGATTTGCATCTAAAGGGACCACTAAATAAGTCTGACGTAAAGGAAGCAATTTTGCCACAAGAAGTAAAACCCGAGATGAAGATAGAAGACAGCTTAAGAAATATCCTAGAGGAGAGCTTGCCAGCCAGGGCTCGCAGATCAGGTCTAACTCTCTATAATATTTTAAAAGAACAAATAGCTTGGAATGAGTTAGGCCAAATCATTATTGATGATGAGATAGTTAAAGGGTCAAACATTGTGGATTTAATAGCTGATCTCTCACGTGATTGGAAGAAGAGAGCTGTAACAGGATGGCCTACAATCAAGCAAGAGCTTCAGACTATAAATTTTCCACGCTCTTTAATCTTGAACACACGCAGATTAGCAGACTTGGATGATATTCCTAAAACGCCGAGGCCTGATTCTAGTCCTTCAGGTTCGTCCTATGCTTCAGATAAATTCAAACGTGTGGTTAAAGGAAGAGTAAGAAAAGCCCCACACCCTTATCTTAAATGGATTAATTCATAGTCAAGCTGTGGTGATATTAATATTATTATATTCAATTATATATATATATATATATAATATATATATATATATTATATATATTATAATAATATAATTATATATATTATATAATATATATATATAAATTATTATATAATATTATATATGATATATATATTATATATATATATTTTGTTCATTGTTCCTAATTTGCTCACTTGTGAATAAATAAATAAATTCATCATATTAATCACTATGTTTTATATTTCCTTTTACCATATAATATATATATATATATAATATATATATATATATATATATATATATATATATATATATATATTATATATATATATATATATATAAAATGTTTTTAATCATGCCAGTAGACATCCATGGAGGCTAAGGAGGTGGTTGATAAGTATTATTACGATGTGAAGGAGCCTAATAGCTATGGTGGATTCACAAGGTTTGCCTCGAGGTTTCCGGACATTGGACGGAAAGAGTTGAAAGCATATCTAGAAGGTGAGGAGGCTTTCACTCTACATAAACCTGTTCGCAGAAAATTTCCTACCCGGAAAACCATAGCCCCCTGTCTCGATAGCGTATGGCAGCTGGATTTATCCGAAATGGTTAAATACAGCTCGTACAACGATGGATATCAATACATACTTTTCACCATTGATGTGTATTCTAGATATTTATGGTTGAAACCTTTAAAAGATAAAAAGTCAGGTACTGTATCTGACGCGTTGAGAGAAATTATAGAGGGTGACAAGCGATGGCCAAGAATGCTGTGGACTGACCGAGGCAGTGAGTTTCTAGGTCGTGAATTTCAAGAATTAGTTAAAGAGCACGACATGGGGTATTACAATACATTCTCAGTGAATAAAGCAGCTATAGTTGAAAGAGTACAGCGTACTATCAAGGAGAAAATGCACCGATACTTTACCCGCATGAACACTTTTAAGTATATTGACATACTACAAGACCTTGCTCATTCTTATAATAGATCGTTCCATAGAACTATAAAATCTACCCCTCTAGAAATGTCGAAAATAAAGCCTACGATGGTGGATCATTCACAACGAAGAGTCAGGAAAATAAAGGATAATTCAGGTGTGTGCCTAGGCGATTATGTACGAGTCTCCAGACAGGCTGAAAGGTTTAGGAAAGGCTACGAGTCAGGGTGGTCTACAGAGGTTTTCAAAGTTCACAATATTCGAGATTTCCCTTACGATGGCTTAAAATTATATTATTTGGAGGATTTACACGGTGAAAAGATAAAAGGAGGTTTTTACAAACAGGAAATACAAAAAATACGCTTCAATCCTGAAAGTAATGTGTATAAAATTGAAAAGATAATAGGCTCGAAAGGAAAGGGGCGAAATAAACAGTACTTGGTTAAATGGGTAGGATATCCTGACAAGTTTAACTCGTATATAAAAGCAAGTGAAATTAAGAATCATTAAGCAGTATTCATTGAGACCATGGCGGGAACAGATCACTTCTATTTAACTCTGCCTTCATCGGCTTCGATGAATCTTCATCCTGATAATAAGCTCTCAGACTTCACGACAGAGTTACTGAACCCTATTGACATTGAAAGAGACGTTTATGAAGTCGGGCTGTGTGAAGTGATATTAAATACAGATGTGGAAAATGTCCCGCATAATCTTTTTTGGATGCATGTTTACAGAAGTGTAGATTGTGTTGAAACTATATTGGATGTGAAGAGCACAGGCGCTTTAAATCGTGTCACTATGGGAACAAGAGAATACTTTTATGAAAGAATTGTAATGAGGAAATCCTATTTCAAGTCAGTTCCTGCAATGTTCAGTTATTTAAATACGCTTTTAGCGAATAGTAATATGTGTAGAGATCTAATTTACAATACAGATATTCATCCCTCCGATGATGAAGTATTAATTACTTTGAGATCAACGGCAGGCATTAACCTTAGAGACATCGATGTGTTTTTCCTCAGGAGATCGTCATGGCAGCGGAAACACGTTCACGAACGTGAAGGTTGGTTAGATGTCCTCCATGATGTACCTACTATGCTGAAAAGGGTTATGAAAACAGTAGAAAACGAACATATAACCAGGGAAGAATTAATCGACGAGCAAGACAGGGGTGTTACATTATACCTGTATCACCTCCGAGATGCTCAAACATCCTGGAATGGCATATGTTTACACTGACATAGTGGAACACCAGTATGTGGGCGATACTACAGCTCCTCTTTTAAGGGTAGTTTATTTTCCTCAAGAGAGTAAGGTAATAACATTCCCAAATGTGCACTATCTCTCACTGAACAGGTCATCGATCGGGTCTATAAGAGTACATATAAAGGACGTGGAAGGGCGGCCATACCCATTTACAAGCGGCACATTGATGTGTAAAATCCACATTAGAAAGAAACGTCCGCTTCAAGTATAACATGATGGAGCATTTTTTAACCAGAATTGAAAATCTCATCTATATGCTACTGGAATTCATTCAAGAAATAGATGACTCTGCAGGATATATAAGGGATATAATCAATTGCATTTTTTTCATTCATTGGTATACTCTTGCAGTGTAAAGATAGTATAGGAAAGAAGCTCCAGCTACATAAGTAATAAGCATGGAGAGAGTATTCATTGGAACGAGATCACAGAGAGGATACGGTCTTGGAGGATTTTTCACTAAGCTATTGCGAAGCGCCATCCCTGTATTTAGAAGAGGGGGTGAATATCTAGGTAAAAAAGCTATAAGAACAGGTCTGCACACGATGCAAGATATAGCGATAGGAGCCAACCCTCGTGCTTCATTAAAAAGGCGGATTGCCGAGGTTTCCGACGAGATGCTCGATGACGTTAAACGCAAAATAAGACGTAGAATGACAGGTCAAGGCAGGTCTAAAGTTAAAGGACGCAGGAGTGCCGCAAGTAGGAAAAAGCCAAAGATGAAGAGAGCTCTGAAGAAGAAGCAAGTCCGCAAGAAAATCACAGTGCGGAAAAACCCTAAGGCTAGAAGGCCCAAATCTACAAAACGTACTGATGTATTCACCATTTAACTACTAGATGGTGTCTTTAACTACAACTTTCGGCTAACATGTATATAAGGGGTACATCTGAAGTCTTGTTCATTATTCAGCCTAACACCGCCCCGGCAAGATGCATTTCCTTCACCCTGCTAGTCCAGACTGCTGCAAGAGCGAATTGGATCTCTTCTCGATGATTCCTACTCAGATTAGCGTGAGCGACAGCAACTTCATCAGCATTAATCCCACACACTCGATCACCAGCACTGACGTTCCTTTAGAGTTCAATATCCCAGGCACATCAGACCAGTATCTAGATCCATCTAATGTATTTCTATATTTTAAAACGAAATTGACAAACCCTGATGGTACAGACCTTCCTACAGGTGACGACCACATAGTGTATACAGAACCGAACTTTCTATATTCTTGTTTTAATCAGATTGATGTTTACCTCAATGAAACTTCGCTCGGCACTTCAGCAGCTAGTCATCCTTATAGAAGCTACATAGAACATCTACTGAACTTTTCTGATGATGCTAAGCAGTCTCATCTTCAATCATGTGGTTTTTACAGCTTCAAAGATGAGGATGCACATGTAGCTAAAGCTGCTAAAGTCATAAACAACACTTACGAATTCTACGGTCGTTTAAATGGTGATATATTCTCTCAGGAAAGACTTATTATACCATCTGTAGATGCAAAAATCCGCTTGTCCCGATCAAGTCCGAAATTCGCACTTAAAATAAAAAGTGATCCTAATGCCACAACTGCATGTCCAGAACCTATCTTCAAACTGCTAGAGGCTTTTCTCTATGTTAGAAAGGTGAAGTTATTTCCCCAAAGGCATTTGGAAATTGAGAAGTCGCTTTTAACAACCACAGCCAAGTACCCAATCAGAAGAGTGGAAACCAAGGTGTTTAACTTCACTCACGGTTTATCAAGCATCAGCATTC
>JABUQX010035287.1:45000-47500 GCA_015478945.1 Trachelipus rathkii
GAAACCTGAGGAACACCACCAATTAACAAGAAAGGAGGAAGAAGTCGCTCCACCACGAGTGCTGATATGGAGCGACAAGAGAGAAAACTTTGACAGAGTAAGCAAAGAGAGGAGGGAAACCAAAGGAAAGGAGCTTATAGAGTAGCGACCATGCCATATCTCGATAAAAGCCTTTGTATATCGAGTGCCAACCAACCCAACTCCGCATAGTCCCTAAGGCAAAGAAGACCATAAATCAGTAAGATAGGAATAGTATGTCACCAGCTGACCTCGAACGTCGAAAAGCCATTCTGATGATCTGAAAGAAGGGAATGAGACTCCAGATGATCCCGGAAATGAGAGTAAGAAGAAGTTTCCCACAAGATCTTAGATAGAATACAAGGTGGAGCTAATAGACGATAGTTAGAGTGGATCAGAGCGGCTGGCCCTTTTCGGGATCGGTTGACATATGCGCGCTTCCAGCACTGAGGAAATGTACTAGTATATAAGGCATAGAGAGTAAGTTGATCGAGGACAGGGCCAGTCGGAAGACATCCTCAGAACACGGGGAGGAATGCCATCCGGGCGCACTAAGCCTTCTGACAACTCCATAGATCTCAGATCCATACCACCCGATCATGCCGTAAATCACGCTTACACGGGAAGAGCATAGGAAACCTGAAGAGAAAGAAGCAGGTAAGGAGGGATGCGGAATCGTCAGGGTAGAATTAGAATGGAAAATAGGAGCCGAAGAGAATTAGCCTTTTCAGTAGGAGAGTTAGCTACAGAAAAACCGTCAGAGCAAATAAGTGGAGGAAAGGCAGATTTACAAGTTCTTAGAGATGTTTTTGGCAAGAGCCAGAAAGATTTTATCAGTAGGAGAGCCAAAGTAGGTTGTCGCGCATTTCTTTTAGTGAAAGCGCGCTTTGCATGTCGAATAATATCCATGCAACGATTCTGACATAGCAAAGATTAGTTAGAGATGATAGAAGAAAAAGAGTTTTTCCATGGCCCGATCGCAATGTCTCTCTCCTGAATGGAGCGAGAACATTCCCCTCGAACCATGGATTTTGTGGAGAAAAAGATTTAGTTGAAAGATGGAATGAACCCGCTCCATACCCTCGACGATTACGGCCCTACCTTTTCAGCGGTGACCGAAACGTCCTCAGTGTGAAAACATGATTCACTTCCAAGAATAGTTTTGGCAAAAGAAACGACGCAACGCCCCCCCAATTAGCCGATTAAAGTGCCAGAAAGTACGTTTGGGGAATGGTGGAGCTGCTGGAAAAAAGTAGTATAATTAAGAGCTACAATATTGTGGTCAGAGTTAAAGATAGGAAGGGGATAATGGTATATTTTATCGAGAAGGAGTAGTGGTGAACATAAATCCAAGCGTGTTCAGAATTGGTTAGGGACGATGCTGTATGTGTAGTAGTTCTTTAATTAACTGTCCGATCGTTGAGGAATACTGAAATGTTTTGGCCTCCTCCCCTCTTGCATCAGTATGAGAGGAGCCCAACCACTCAGTGGTGAATGACGTTGAAATCACCTAAATGATGATCTCAGCATTTGGATGGAAAGAAGTAACAATTTCATGAGAAGTAGTAAGATATTCAAAAAGGAGGTGAAAATCTGTTCCATTAGGGGAGCATTAGCAGAAACACAAGATAATAGTTAGTAGTAGGGAGAAAGATTTTAAGCCACAGAAAATCGAAAATTAGAAGATTCAAGATTCTCAAGACGTTACAGAGTGTTAAATGTTTATAATAGGCACAGCTACCCATTTAGTCCTGATTATAGAAAAGGTTATATTGGAGATTAGTTTATTTCGAAAAAGAATCCCTGGCTAGCCTTGGGGTCCAGACAGTAATAAAACCGTTAGGTAAGAAAGAAGTTAGCGGAGGTGATTATTCCATCAGATTCATGGTTAGCTTTGAGGCCACGAACGTTAGCAAAGTCAAAAACCTCAGCTTGCGCCCACCCCTACATCTTCTCTGTCCAGTCATTCAAACAGACAGCCTCACAAACAAAACACACACAATCGACCATACACAGCCCACCCAAAGAACCCTCTGAATTGCGCCCACACAACAAACACACACACACACACACACACACACACACACACACACACACAGATCACATAAAAAAAATTATAAACAAAATAAAAAAAAAAAAAAAAAAAAAAAAAAAAAAAAAAAAAAAAAAAAAAAAATTATAAAAATGACCACTATATCAGTAATCAGTAATCTGATAAATATGTAAAGAAAATAAAACATTAAACGTTAAAAATCACACACACGCTCTCGCCCAGCTTACAACCTTACGAACGTAAATGATACCAATAATATTAATTAAAACTTTAAAAAAAGCTAAAAGCTGCATTAATGAATAAATTAAATACGTAAAACTTAAAAAGTTAAAAAGGTAAAACACTAAAAAAAACTTATCTTAAAATTTCGGCATGTTCGAAAGATTAGGTTATGTTTCTTTCCATCTAAGTCTTCTTAGAAAGCGCTAA
>JABUQX010035288.1:0-27856 GCA_015478945.1 Trachelipus rathkii
AAGTGAAATCTCTTCTGTTTACAAACTTATAATTGGAATTTGCAATATTTAACACACACACACACATCTATATATATTTATGATATATATATATACATATATGATATTATATAATATATATATATATATATATATATATATAGTATATATATATACTAGATAATTATTATACAGATATATATATTTAACTATCCCCAGATAGGGGATGCAAGTCTATTCTATATTATTCATATATAATAGTACTTATACTATACATACTATATATTTATATATATATATATAATACTATATTATATATATATATACTATATACTTATAATTATATATATATTAAAAAAATCTGTATCTACTTCATCTACCTCATCATCCCAATCATAGGCGGTGAGGTGCGCATCAGCCTACACCAGATACATAATAACACTATCAGTTCTGTAAGAATGAAGCTATGACTCGCATGTCGCGGTATATAAAGAAAGCCTCTTCCTCGCCCTCCACTACTACCTTCACACTGGCCAACCCTTATAACCGCTCGATGATTCGGGTTGAGTACACTCCCTCGACGCAGATTCACTGATAAATCTACCCATGAGTTTCTCTAAGTTTCACGACACTGTCGATCGACGCTTCATCTGTGCTATGCTGCCGTTCAATGTAGGGATTTCCTATCCTTTTGGGTCAATGGGTACTGGGCTGCACACAAGGATTACCCCTTCTGCACAAGAACACACTGGCCGATTGCTCACGCGACTAATTATTGCCCTCTCTGTCTGTGTAGGGCGCTCTGCAATAACTCACACCTTGCTCCTATCCAAGACAATCTCCTGTTACTCATTATGCTTCAATCCACGGTTTCTTGTTTGGCGATCTCCCATAGCCGGTCGATTTGTTCTCCCAATCATCCACTATGCTCTGATCAGCGTTCACTAGGTAACTAGTGCGCTACTCTTTCCTTATACTGAACTGATGCCTATAGCAGTCATCACCTGTTCAATTCCTTGTTATGACCAAATCGAACTCTAGATTTTACTCGTATGCTAGTTCTATTGCTGATATTTCTGCGCTGTTTTACAAGTCACACCGTGATAGATCATTATAGTGTACCGTAACTACATTCAGTTCGCATCATTCATCGAGTGCTCCAATTCGCTATAGAGAGCGTAGCCGAAGATTGTTACGAGCTATACTAGCGATATGAAACCTGTAACTGAGTTCAGTACCCGCAGAGTAAATGTACTCTGTATACCGTGATTAATGACTATGAGCGTTTGTGTCAGCTGATGGTTGCAGTTAGGACTTTCAAAATCTGAATGATAGTGCTTTGCACAGACTACCTAATGCTTGAACTTTTGCGATATGGATGGATAATTTGTCCTTGAGTCCAGCTGGTTTAACTTTGTGAGAACATCCTCAGCTTCTACATATTCATTATAATCACATACTCCCTGGATTAGATAATAGAATCAAGTTCGTTTGCTTCATATTTTATAATCAGACTACAACTTACTATTGTAAAGAGACGGGTTGTTCTGTCTCCTGATATTAGTTGTTGTGACAAAAGAGAAGGAAGAAGGTGCTAATTCTGAGACCTATCGATCTCCTAGACGTTTCCAACTTTCCTCCTCATAAGGACCAGACTCCAATTCACGTATCATGAAGCTTTGCAATCAAGACCCCGCGGTTACAATTCACAGTTTTGCTCAAGAGATAAAACTGAGGATGTTTATTAGTGCAAACATGCATTGTAAATAGCTAGATCCATCTAGATCATTTGAACTACTTGATTAAAATGTAGCATGGTCCGAGAACTACTGTGTCGTAAAATAATTGATAGTAACAGGAGGTAATATTTTATCCTGTGGACGCGGCTCAGGTGCAAGAACATGCAAACCGGACCAATGCAGTGTTAGCTCCTCTATTAAACAGAAGAGTTTTCAGGTTCTTGTTCTGTTATATGTTCGCTGATTCTATGAGATGAGGTACTTTGTCTAACATCAATGGCACTGTGGCTCCACATCAGCTGTGCGCAAAAGCCGCAGATAGTTGGGATTCCTGATATCCTACCGTACACAAATATCTAATATATATAACACTTTCTATGAAATGACATGTTGAATCAATCGTTGCAGGTTATACCGTGCACTGATCGTATGGACCCCTTTCTACACACTAGTTGCCTGATCATGATGCTTTCGACAATCAGAAAAGTTGTAGTACACTTTACTATATATGTGTATCGGTGCAGAAAATCAAAGGATAATCGGCAAATATTCTATACCATGAGCGACTTACCCGAGAGACAGCGACTATTAATGCTGTTTCAACAACTCGGTGAGAAAACACTTTCCTCAGTGCCTGAATGCTTTCCTATGAGCGCTTAGCTTCGCCCAAGAACTAAGACCTCAAAGGTAATCATTGGGCTTACTATAACGTCATTATCCTTCGCGACTTTCTGAGAAATTTTTTCTCGAAAAATGAATTTATTACTTTGCAAGATGCCTCAAGGGAAAATTCCTTGAGAATCCTCTATGATCCAGTTATTTCCCTTTTTACACTATGAAGAGAAAACCCTTTTGAGTTGATAAAAGGAAAGATATGATTATAGAAATGAATAATAAATTAATTATCATTTTTATCTCTGAATTTCCAATATATCAACCAAATTCAAACTTTGCTGACCGACAGTAGAATGTCCACCAAATAAGTCGACTATCACTCTAAATCACAACAGACCAACTACTCGGTACTACCCACCCCCAAATCTACATAAATAACATCGCTATACCACTAAACAAAACACCTAAAATCCTCGACGTAACACTTAACACACATTTGACTTAAACAAAACACATAGAATAACATAACAACATCAGCAAACAGGAAACTAAACATTGGAAGAACCATAGCCGGCACTAACATCACAAATAATAAACATATCCACCACCATATATAAACAATTCATCCGTCCAACACTAAATTACGCCTCACCACCATGACACCCATTACTGACCAAGGGAAATATAAGAAAACTACAAATAACCCAAAACAAGGCACTTACAATTTTGTAGGGTTGCATGAATCACGGCTAGAATTGTTAACCAGAAGGCACGCTACACCACGATTACGTCGCGGTCCTCATTATAACTCACACAGCCAACTCTTAGTGTTTCTAGAACGTTTGTCAGCAGCGTGCGATCGTGGCCTCCTGCCAAAGTATCTCACACAAACACCCAACTATCGCACACCGTGCGCTATTAGCGCAGCGACGCACCCTCCTGTCTCTCACTCTCAGTAAAGTTACACTCTGACTTGTCATATATCCAATTAACCACTCTCTATTACGTTCTCAGTCTATTTGTACTCTAGTGTCATATATGTCGGCAAATCTCTAATATTAGTATGTTTAGAATTATTCTCAATAATAGTTAGATATTACCCGCAGCTTTATACGCACAAATAACAAAAGAATTTTGATCCAGCACCTAGTAAAAAGTGATGGTTGTACACAGAAAGTTTGCGAGAATAGAATAAACGCGGACTCTCGCCACTGGGAGTGTTAAGCACCTTTTGCAATTCAAACCTTACACACAAGGTTGTTGGATTTGCCTTATGGATATTTTCATGTGATTTAAAGCGATTGTAAGAATTATTTATTGAAGTTGCATGCTCTAGCTCATCTTGCTTTATAGTCTCATCAGCTATATCTCGTTTAAATCGGAGACATTTTAGACATTTACCTTTTTTGGGCACATGAAACCCTATGTTAAAATTTTTATTAAAGATATTTCGGAATACTCTCTCACCCACAACATCTACTTCCTGCTCTGTACAACTTTTTATGTAAAGCTGATATAAGTTACATACATTTTTGAATTCTTGTGAAAGATATGCACGAGTAGAATACTTTTGGCCGTAACGAGAGGGTAATGCTGGAAGGTTTTTAATAAAATTCAGCACTGCCAATTTAGTGCTATCTTTTGTTTTGTTTGGTGGTGTCCTTTTCCCACGTAAATCTTCTTTGGCAGAACCAAATGAGGCGTTGCTCAAGGTATAATAAACAAACTTTTGGGAAACATCCAATGTTTCAGTTAAGAACTTGAGACAGACGGGTCGTCTGCCTTCGCCTTCATTAATAAAATATTTAAAAGTAACTTGGCGTTTCTCTGAATCTACAGCTCGTTTTCTCTTAATATGTAATTTTTGAGTCATGTCAACAATCCAGTCTTTACGACGATCTGGAGTAAGTTTCCAAAAGTGGTCAAAGATTTGTTTTCTTCTCTCTTCCGATATGATTTCACAATTATTTCCACATTTTTTACCCGAACATGGATTTAGTTTAACTCTTTTTGCGGCCACTCCACAACGTCATTAGATATGAAGAAGTCGGTTCTTGTACACTCAATGGTTAGTAGAGTAGGTTCAAGTTTCATGATTCATGCACGCCCATCCCATGAATCTCCATCAAATTGCTCCGCTTCAGATATTTAATAATTTTTTTGTCAAATTTGTATAGAATATCTTTTTGTAGTACTGAAATGCCATTACCTCCGCTTTTTTCTGGTAAATTATACGGAGAATCAGATGGTTTTACTGGTAGCTAAATTGCGTGCAGCATTTTTCTGGTCATAACATCCAGCTTGTTTTAAGTCCTCCTGCATCCAGTCGATGATCCAAAACCATATTGAGAGTACCATTAATTCCAAGAGATCGAGCAAGGTGAATTAATGCTTGCATGCTTGTTTCTGGGGTTCAAATTCCTTGATTTTAAGATTAATTTGGAGATCTATCTCACACTAATATATCACCCATTATTTTAGATATTTCACCTTTCATCTAATGTAATAAGTTTGTTTTACTATTTATTTATCCCTTCTTTGTTAACTCTTTCTATTCCAGAAGATATTTATACGTGTCGTTTCTTGAGTTCTTCAACTCTTATAATTACTATCATCACCTTCAATATCTGATTTTCACCTTCTATTTCTTCTGCCTATTCCTTAGAGTAGCACATAACGACACATTTCTCAAGCCCAAATTCCATGGCATCATTCATATAGAAACCTTTTCTACGATTTCTTTCTATTTTGTTTAAAGGTTTCTTCTCTATTTGAGACAGAGTAGAAGTCTCAAGTCGTCGATATAAGAATAAGTGGGAAATAATTTGGGTTCTTCTACTTTCTGACGAATTTATACGCCATATCACATACATCTGCAAACCATTAATTAAAGCACTCAGAGGATTTATGGCGAGCACAAATATTATGGGGGAGATGGAGTCTCCCTGGAATATTCCTCGCTTAATCTTTACTTCTTCTATTTCCAAAGTTCCTTCTTCATAATGGAGATTTATATTAACTTTCCATATCTTCATTGCATTGTCTATGAATCTTATAATTTCAGGGCTAATTTTATATATTTTTAAACTTCTCTAATAAACCAATTGAAGTGAGGAGACACTATGCGTAGGCCTTTATTTTATTTGTCTATCCATACTATATAACTTAGGTTTTTCTGGCCCGCTCCTCGATTTTCTGTAATTCATTTTGTATGGATTGAGTAATTGGTCTTTAGTTCCATAACTATTTTTACAACATCCTTTTGTTCTTCGCTTATGATGTTATTGTTATCCAAATGTTCCTTGGATCCTTTTTGCCAACACTCCCGTAAATACCTTATATAAGGTTGGCAAACACGTGATGGGTCTATACTTTTTTGGTCTCTGAGTTTCTTCACTTTTTGGGATCAGCACAGGTTTCTCGAGTGTTAACCACTGAGGATTCTCTCTTCTATATTATAATTCTATTATAACAGGCGGTAAGCTTCAATAGTGTTCTTATTTTCTTAAACCATACATTTTGAACTCTATCTGGTCGCAGCGTGTTTCCAGTGCTACTTCATTTTTCATTATCATCTTCATCCTTATTATTTGTAATTGCCAAATTTTGTTCTTTTTTAATTGCAGCCATTAGATGTATTCGTAGGCTAATCCATATTTGCCCTGAGTCGCATTTATACTGACTTAGATTATTTAAAACCATCTTTCAACCTCATAGATTCCTTTCCATAATCTATCCACTCACTATAGGAGAGGAAAGGGTTTTGAATCACTATTTATAGAATCAGTTATCGTAGTCTGCATAGAACCTTCCCTGATCCTTTTAAACATATTTGATTTTGTTTTTTCTCTTTACTCTCTCTTTCAACCTTTAAAGTCTTATAGCCTTGTCTAATTATTAACATGCTTCTACTTTGCAATGGTCTTGACGTCTGATTTTTGGTTACCTCTGTTACTTAAGTAGTTTTCTCATCCTCTATAGTTATTATTTTTACATCTTCTATAGTTTGTTCTGATGTTACCACACCACGTCGGTAAGCATTACTATCGATACCTCTTGTCTTAGTTTACTTACTTTCTTGTTGTATTGTCATTATATGCAGCTAAGAGTAGTAACTTAATCCATTTTGTCTCTAAAGTGAAATGCTTTTTTTTTCCTGTCTTCTTGGCTTTGAATACTTTACGCTTATCATAAAGTCTCGCTACTGCCTGGCAACTGAATAATAATAATCTAGTTAACCCACAGTCATAACTACAACTTGTCCCTGGGGATAAATTCTTGGATAGTACTTTATCTGCTATCCATAAGTAAAAATAAATTTCTCCATTTGGAACCAGTTTTCTTTTTTTTTAATTTTGCATCTGCCTGTTTCCTTTTAAATGAAGGTCTTTCATCATGTATTTTTGCTCTATTTTTATCAGCATTTTTTCCATCCTCTGGAGGCAAATTCTTCGTTTCCCATGTTTGGAATTCATTATTTCAATTCATCAGTTCCCTTTCCTGTCTGGTTCCAGTTCTTCTGTATGTATTACGCATTATATTTTCCACTCTATCTATAAACATCCCGAATTTTCTGAGGATCGGTCTTTCTCATGTTCATTCTTCACACAATCTTTTCCCCTCTTTTGTACTTTATAATTATCGATGCACAAGCATGTGTTTTTTAAAGTTTCCTTTATGTTACACCAATAGCTGCACTCAGCACATTTAAACAATTATATATAGTTTATTGATTTAGCAAGTGGGTTTTTAGTTGATTCTCTATAATATAGATTCATAAGCTACACTCAGAACAGATTAACATTAGCTTATATTTCGAATCACATAGCATTATATTGTGATCTTTTAAGTGTCCTTCACCGAATTAAAAAACATAACACTGCACTCAGAACATTCTATAAGAATTATGTTTTTAATGATTTTAACAGATGTTTTTCGGTTTTAGATAGTTTCATTAATGATTACATTCATTGATGCACTGGACATTATAGATAAACTTAATATTTCGATGACCTCAAGCATAATGATTTTAAAGCTTCCTTCTGGATTACGCTTCAGAGCTGCAGCCGGAACATTGTATAACAATTTTTATATGTTTCAATGATTTAACACGTGAATTTTTAAATCCTTTTTCGATTACATTCATAGCTGCACGTCATGCACATTTAATAACTTCATACTTCGATGCAGCAAGCATATTGTGATTTAAGCCTTCTTTCCTGATTACATTCATAGCTGCATCAGAACCATTTAAATGAGTTTTTATACTTGCATGTTTAACAAGTTGAATTTTTTAAAATCCCTTTTTTTTCCAATTACATTCATAGCTAGCCCCTCAAGCCCATTTCCGTTTCTTATATTTCGATGCACAAGCATATGGAGATTTTAAGCTTCTTTCGATCACATTCAATCGAGCTGCACTCGGTACCAGTCTAAATAAACTTAACATTTTGATGCACCAAGCATATGTCTTTTTAAGTTTCCTTCCAATGACTTTAAAACTGCAATGAACATTTGAACAATTCTTCATATGTAGCTGGCGATTAAAGCAATGATTGTTCTTAGTTATAGATTTAAAATAAGAATTCATAACTGCAATGTGCACATTTAAACTTTCGCCTTTGGTTATGCTATCTTTAAATGACTTTTCAACTCACCATTGCTTTTAAAACTAAAATTAACAAAATCTGCAACTGAGATTTTTAGAGGACTCTTTTTAATGGTTTGATCAAGCGTTACGGACGTTGAGGTCTGCTTCTTGAACTACTTTTCAATTTGGAACCTTTTCTTCTCACCCAGCATCGCCAGAGTAATAATAAAAATAGGAACAATAATAAGAACAAAAATAAAAATTACAATGTGTGGAAGCATAAAATTGTACATATACATTATAAGAATGCGTATAAAATATAAAATAATTACTTTAAAAAAATGCTAAGGGGAATAAACCTTGAAATTCGTGGCGATCAGTTGAACCACCTTGTGCTCCAGTCAGCGCGTCTCCGTTGGCAGCTCACCTCTCACTATGGGATATCAGGATCCTGTATACAAAGTTGACCTTGATTCATTCTGGTTGTGAATTCGATGGACTGAATACGTGAATAACAAACATACCACACCAGAATGTATTGATAGGTCCTATATGCACTAGTCGAGAGTCAGAGAATATTATCAATATATAGGAATTCTTCCAGTGATAAAAATGAATCCTAGAGAGTGCTATTTAAAATGGCAACCAGCTCCGCCGTGAATGTCGTGGCAGAATGAGAGAATAGGTGATTTAAAGTTGCGGTTCCTGGGTAAAACGCAGATGCGTGCCAATTACTGGTGACACATTTTAGAGAAAAGACCCGAGCGATCCGTATGGCCTGAATTTATGAACAGGAATCAAGGTTCCGAGTAAAGGTGCCCGATGTATATGACATACACAACCTTCCGTATGTTTAATTGAACATAAACCATAGCGAGAAGTGTAGGCGCTTGGAGGATCTGTCGGTCGGCCACCAGACTTATGCGTCGGGATGACGGAGGTCAAGAACCGTTTAGGAACTACTGCACAGTTTTCAGTATCACAATATTGTGGTGCATAAGAGGGTCTCCAAATCGAGACTAGTTCCAAGTGACATTTTGATTTCTACACTTCCGACGGTTTTCCTACTAAGGTGATTAGCGGCTGAAGGAAGAGGCGGTACCCCTCCACCCTTCTTCCTAAACTCAAACCAGCCTTGGTTTTAGTAAGGTGTGGGAAACCGATATCCATTGCGAATCGCCCCTAGTCAGTTGATTTATTGATGAACAAACAATTATGCGATCGCTCAAGGTGTGTCCACACGGGCTCCATAACATAAACAGTCAATGTCATCGACTATAAACAAGAGCATTTGCCGGTGTCCGAATGGAGCGCCGATACTCTAATGAAAGCGATGGCGAATAGTCAAGATCGTGATCGCTGTATTGGCAACTGACCCCTCTATTTTTATATATTTCCAAACATAACAAAGATGCAGAGATAACACTGTGAACGAGAAACGAAACTCTGATAGGAGCGATTAGTCCACAGTCTCGATTTAATAAACTGCGCAACGACCTCATACGGAGACCTAAATGACACCAGAATCGCACAGTTCTCCACGTGTTATCATACTTTCTTCTCTAGGTCAACAGAATATCCTGCTAGCACAATGTTATTTAGCGAGAGTAAAGGCTAACGGATATCATGGTCAAGGCAAAGCAAATTGGAAGGGCCTCTGAAAAAGCGTCGCATAAGCCATTTGATTTTTTTTTTTTTTTTTCATATATTTTTACTAAGATATATTTAAATTTAATAGCGTGTTTTTTTAATTTCACTTTTTTTCCCTTCCAGCTACCAACACACTGCTCCTACACCCCAGACCACCATTTTTTTTTTCATCGCACCTTGTAGATGCGACTTTTTTTTTGTTTCAATGTGTTATAATATATATGTATGGCTGTCTTTCTTTATTTCTCCAATCGCGTATGATGGGCTATAAATAATTTTTGGTGGAATCTTTTTCAGGGCAATGAATGAGGTGAAGCACATGCGCGTTCACAGGCAGCAGCAAAAAGGATATTTTTATTTTAGTGACACACGTTATTTTCCATCCATTGTTGAGCTCATAAACTTTTATAGGCAGTTTAAACTTTCTGAATGTTTTCAAGGGTAAGTGGGAGCGTTTTGCTTTTTCCTGTTTATATGTACATTTATATTATTATTGCGTAGCTATAGTTCTCTTCCGCTACATCAAGATTTTTATAGGCGCGCTTATCTTGTTTTTCAATCTCTATTCTCCAAAATGGTTTACTTCTTTCACTATTTGAAGAAGCATTAGTTTCACATAGCAAATGACCTTTTTTTCTCCTAAGATAATAGAACCTATTTGATATTTAATTAAATTCCATAAGTTCTACCTTTCAGTTGTGAAAATATTTTACCGTGGAGGACATAAGAACAGAGATCTTGCTTTTTTTCGTGTGGGAAAGCAAAAGATCCTGTTTACTCACGAATTTCTCAGCATTTTCGAGGTTCATCTCTCCTTCATCCATTTTCTGTGGTCTATAGTGATGGTTTAAAACGTACAAAGGTTTTGGATCTGCATTATTGTGTTTGGAGTTTTCGGTATCTATGCCAAATCTTAAGCGTACATAATTTTTTACTACAGAATTCTACATTTTAGTTTTTATAACATAATTTCTTTTTTAAATTAGTTAAATGGAATCTTTACCATTTTCTATTTCTCTTCACTTAAATAGGTTGGACACCGTTATTTAGTATATACCTCATTATATATTACCAGGTGTATATATATTAGCTAAAGAAGTAGTATACTATATACAATATATAATATATAGTATAAATATATATATAACGAGATAATATTTCTATGCTGGGTTCATTATATATATATATATATATATATATATATATATATATATTATATAATGAGGATTAATTATTATCAATAAATTTGTTGCCTGAGGAATATATAAAAGTATATATATAATCTTTATAGGATTTATATATATATATATATATTATATATCAAAATTAATATTTCTTTATTAAGGACATTTCTGTTACTTTATCTAGCGTCATATAAATTCCTCCATAGGACTGGGGTAAGGACGTGCTCACATGTTCATCGGAAAAAGAAAAGGCAGTAGATAAAGAATATGACAAAGTCGAAGGAAACCCAGCCTTACCTTTGCCGCCACCTCTTAATACCATTAATTAGTAGCAGAGGGAAATAGCGTCCACAGACAGAAAATCTTCATTTCTGGCCACCATTAAAGTATGCTTCGAATGAAGCTAACGACGGACCTTCACTATGGTTGAAATGGGATACGTCAACAGTGTAGGAAAAGTTTTTTAAGGGTTTTAAATCCCTTGGCCCACTGTGCGACCAACAATCCACGCCGAAGATGAACACATATGATCAAAAACTTTGCCTCATCTGCGCTAATATTCATCCCTATATTTGGCACCTTCTGATTGATACCACTCATAGCCTTCATGCGCAAACTTCCCATCATTCTCTAGTTTCTCAAAATTCGTTCACTCCGACCCATTATCCATTTTTCTTTCACGGGTCATCAGTTACAGCCGATCGTTTACCAACACACATCGAGCCTCTATTTATTCACCTATCATGTCCGCTTAAGGGCCAAACCACTATATTCATGATTCTACCTTTCCACATGGAGCAATCACTCCTCATTATCTATTATTCACTGGGATTTGTTCTACACTTCTCATCATTTTTATCGCCCTTTCTATTTCACAAACAATGACACAACTCTCTAAGTTTATAACGTTCATATACCTTGCACTTTATATGAATTTTTCTCGACGACCTAGTCTAAGATCCCTTCTCATAAGATATCCATATAATATAATTCAGTGATGATATTTATTACTATGGGGTAATAGAGGAAAATTTAACTATTATATTGGTAACGTTCTCTGGCATGCATTAATCTTACACTTTATATATATTTCGTATAGGGATTTTAATAATAATAATTAATATATAATGAAAGTTGGATTTTTCTAATTATAATATATATTAACTATTTATTTGTTTTTTATTTAAGTTTCAATAAGTATATATATTAATTTATCTTAATATAATATATATACATTTATAATTATATATATATAAATATATACTAAAAGCAATGTACTTTCATAAATGCATCAAAATCAAAGGATGAAACAGGAAACAGAGAAGAAAACTGCTTTGGAAGTTTGGATAAATAACTTGAATGAACGAGGATGAAGATTTACTAAAAGTTCTGATAGTGATTAACAAAGGTACAAATACCGGTAGGATAGGAAAACATTAACGACGCTGATATAATGAAACACGAGATTGGAAGGAGGAGGTGCATAAGGGGACTATACATATGCAAAAAGGAAGCTCTTCTGGAAGGAGCCGCGAAAAGGTTTAACGAATAGAGTAATACACGCGGGAAGTCCTCGGTTCAACTACGATTAACGCATCACCATGATCAGAGTAGAAGCTCTTCCGGTTTTCTTATACATGATTCTGCGTATTCTGTAAATTGTGAGGGGGACTGAGGAAAGAACATTTTCCGCATCAGGTAGAACTCTTACAAGTACCAG
The DNA here is from genome assembly GCA_015478945.1 of Trachelipus rathkii. Classification (NCBI taxonomy): domain Eukaryota; kingdom Metazoa; phylum Arthropoda; class Malacostraca; order Isopoda; family Trachelipodidae; genus Trachelipus; species Trachelipus rathkii. The sequence goes on from JABUQX010035288.1 coordinate 12,478, forward strand.
GTCATCTATGTGAGATGATAGTGACATTTGTGTGTGGGGTTTTGATGAGTGCAGCAGGAGAAAATAGGTATTTTGGGATGAGGTTTATTAGTAAGTGAGGAGGTAATGGGTAGAGTGGAGAAAGTTGAATGGTGGTAATCATGCAGGTTATTATTAGAATGAATTTTAGTACACCTGATGGTGGCAGAAGGGTGAATAAGATTGGATGTTTGAAGTTGTGTAATAAATCCTTATGGAGGGTATATTTCTCTAAGTTCCAAAGGGATATTTGGAGGGAGCATAATTAGTTACTATACCCTTAATATGAGGTAATGGCAAGGGGATAAAGGGGGAAACTGTAGAAATTATAGGGAATAAGTTTATTGAGTGTTGTAGGAAGATATAATGCTTGTGTATTTTGGTCGAAAGAGTGCGTCGAGTGACTGAAAGGAACTGATTTGGTGAAGAACAAGGTGCGCTTTTAGGAGTGGTAGAAAGGATGAGTGGATTCAAATCTTTAAATTGAAAAACAAATGATTGAGAAACATGAAGGAGGAAAGAAGAAATAAATTGTAGGTTTAGGTTTTATGGATTTTTTTGCAACAGGCGTATGAGATAAGGGTTACATATGGGAAGCTTAATAGGAAAGTTCTATGGCATTTTTTAGTAATATATGGTGTTTTTGTGGTAGGCTTCTGAGTGGAAATAAAAATATGTACAGTGATAGTGAGCGTTGTGTAAGAATAATGGTGTCAAAGGTGATTGGTTTAGTATTATAGCGGAGTGAGGGACAGGGTTGTGTTATGTCCCTTTGGTTATTCAATTTATATAAATATGGATGGGGTTAATGAAAGAAATTAGAGGAGGGGGTGGCAGAATGGTGTTAGAATGATGGCAATAATGGAGATTAGTGGAGGGTACCCTACCTAATATATGCGGATGAATTTGGTTCTTTGTGGCGATCTGAAAAGATTTTTGAGAAGATTAGGTAGAGAGGTATTGTGGTATTTGGCAGGGTGTGTAAAAGGAGGGGTTTGAAATGAACGTAGATAATAAATTATTAATGGTTATGGTTGTGAGTAAGGATAGCCCTCAGTGTGAAGTTATGTTAGATGGTAGCAGCTGGAACAAGTGTCTGAGTTTAATTTTAGGGTATGTGTTTGATGAGAGGGAACGGATGATGCAGGTGTAGTAGGAAAAAAGAGTTGTGGTGAGTGGCAGAAAGGTGGCTGGTGCAATTAAATCGTTTGGTGAATGTAATAGGACTAAGTCTGGAGTGGCTCTATGGTCTTGCATGAGGGTAGTTGTTACCTGTGTTATTGTTAGAGGGTTTTGGGAAAAAAAAAAGGAAAAAAAAATAAAACCCCCCTTTTATCGTCCCCTTTATACCCCAGGTATAGTGATTAAAGTTCATGTGTCAATGGACAATCTTAGGGGCGTGCTAGGTGTGAGAAGAATTGTAAAAATGAGGAATGAAAAGAGAGAGAGAGAGTTTGTGAAAAAAAAAAAAAAATATAGGTGTTTTTGATTTTCAATAAGTGATGAATAAGTAAAGGGGTAAACGAGAGAATAAATGAAAGTATTGTTGATGAATTGGTTTTTGGTCATGTGGATTTATAGGATGAATGTTAGTCGAGTTTGGTATAAGCTTGGAGTATATGTGGGGTGTGTTTGGAACCGACCGGCTTGGGAGACCGAAGAATTTGTATATAAGGGTGGATTGAGTTCATAAAACATCAATGTTTGGAATGTTTGCTAGGTAGAGAAGATTGGCGAGTTTTGGGGCAAAAATAGAGAGGAGCGTCAGAAGAATAGGTGCATGATAGGAGAAGAATGGCGGGTGTTGTTATGTTTTCGTGGGGTAAGTGGTGTGGGCCATGTTGTCTTACCTGGCGCTAGGGGGATTGAACCCTACACTTGACGACGATTTACCATAGTGAGAATTCGTCTCGGTCGGTTTCCGTGAAGCTCTATGGGTGGATTTTTTGATTGCGACGAGTTCTTAACTAATTAAATGTATACATAGTGTTTTTTTTTTTTTTTTGTTTTTGGTTTGTCTGTTCGTTTCTTTAGTTAAGGGTATAAAGGGGGGGCGGTAAGGCTGGGCTTTCTTTTTCGACTTTTGTCATATTCTTCTACTGCTTTTTCTTTTTTCCCGATGCCTTTGTCACAAGCGCACCTTATCCCAGTTCTTGGGAAGAAGAAGGAAGATGAGAAGATATTATATATATATTAATATATATATAATTATAATATATATATATATATTTATATATATATAATATATTTTTATATAATATATATATATTATATACTATATTAAAATTATATATATATATATATATATACAATATATATATTATCCTGTAATATCTTGATTTGAATATTATTATCTGTGAGGTTTATATTAAATCTTATATATATACCTTCCTGTATTCTAGTATTTAGTATACCATACAGGATATTATATAAACAATATAATATTATTATTGTTTACTATATTTTTATTTTTACCCTGGATATAGTGTTTATCAGTTTCTTATCTAGTTTGGAGAGGGCTCCGTTTCCCCCCTCCTTTTAGATAATATTGAGTTTAAGGCTAAATTATTATATAATATATATATATATATATAATATATCTATATATTAGTATATATATTATTATATGTATAGTTAATATATATATATGAGTATATAGTGTATATATCATGAATATAGTAACTTATAGCTAGTATTTAGGTTATGGTTAGTACATATATTTATTATGAGAGTTATTTAGTAATAATCATATATGTGTATCTAAGTGTTATTTTGTTTTACTATAGTTAGTATTTAGTGTGATGTATTCCTTTTATCATGTGTGTTATTATAATTAAAATGGGAGATTACTTCTGAATATGTACGCTTACGCTGATCATCAGAGGAAATGAATTGGGAGATTTTGGAAAGAATGAGAATTCATGTTCTATGGACATATATATATTCAGTGATGGGATTTTATGTTGGTATGGAAAGTGTATTAATAGATTCTCCGCTGTTTGTATCTTTGGACTATTTTAAGGAACCAAAATCACGCTTGTTTTAGAGGTCTCGGCGGTAATACACTCGATTTTTTAGAATAGCTTCTGGTACCGTATGTGCCGGAACAGCTAACCTATCAATTTTTCTTATGGTCTCCGGTCCGGAATAACCGGAACTTGTCTACTTTTTCAAAATGTCTTTAAAAAAATTCAGTAATTGAATTGTCATTTACACTTGATTGAATTTGCATAAGAAAATAATTATTAGAAATTGATAGTAATGGTGAGACAAAATATCTTGATAATTGATGAACCTCGACATCTGGAATAGTTTACGAGAAATTCGACTTTAAATTAAAATATGAATACAAATTACACGTTTGCGGTCGATAATAATTAATTTCTTTTATATACTCATAGTACAGTATGTTCCTTTTTTTTTCTTTTTTTTTATGTTTTTGGATTTTTGTGACTGAATTCAGTGTTTATTGATTTTTTTAAATAATATATAGGATATTATACTTAAAAAATTTTTTTTAGGACATAATATTGCTTTTTTATTATTATTTTAATAAAATTAGTAATATAATACTAATTATTACCTAATTAATAATTATTTTCGTACATTATATTATTAATTTTAGTTAATTATGTTATTTAAATTATATGATTATTATATTATTATTATATCAGCCTATTTAATATAGTTAATAAATATATTTTTCAGTTTTATCTTAATTTTATTTTAATTCTTCATTAAATTATGACCTGTGAAGATCTACATTTGATGATTTACTTTATTAATTAAATATTACAACAAATTTGATTAAAATTATATTTAGAAACTTATTCAATTATTATTTATGGTGTTCACAGCTTTATGATTTAATTATTGTAATTTTATATAATTAAATAAAAAAAGACATTTATAAAAAAAAGATATAAAGAAATAAAATTAAATAAAGTTTTCGATGTATTTTTTTATTATGATAAAGACGAAAAATATAATAATAACGTAATGAAACTTATCAGTTTTTGATTTTATATAGTAAATTTCAATGGGTTTGTTGAATTATCTTTGTGCCGATACCTCTGTCTGCTTCAAGTAGCTGAAGTGGCTATACGCTGGGGTGCTTGGGAGAAGAAAATATGTGTACATTTGGGTATCATAATATTATTTATTATTAATTTATTATTTATTATTTATTATTATTATTAACTCTATTATTAATTACTATATTATTATTTTATTATTATTATTATTATATTATTATTTATGTAATTATTATTGATTATTATGTATTTATTATTTATTATTGCTTACTTATTATTAATAACTAGCTGAGTCCAACAAAAAAGTGGTGAAATTTTCGTTGGATGTGAGCTTTTGTGGCCCGATGTGCGGTGTGAAGCATGATATATATAGTAATTTCGGAGGTGCTCGTGGTGATTTTGACTCAGGTTAATGAATCTTGGTAATTTGCTGGTTATAACATCCCGTTTGTTTTTTCGTGCAATTTGAAATCCTTAATTTTAACTATTTTCCCTTAGATAATGACCAATTATTGCAAATGTGCGCACCCTAATCGTAGGCTCGTGTAGAGAACAGTTTTATACATATGTAATCGTCCGGACTATATATCTGCAGTTTAGTGCAGCAAGTTATTAAACTGGAGCAGGTCGATTGATTCGGGATTAAGTCATGTGGTATACTTTAGTATGTATTTAAGTAAGAAGGAGTAGAGTTCTGGGTACTCTGGTCTTAGACATGTAATGGATGCGGTGCCGTAATGACTCTGGATGATGTCTATCATGTGGGTCCTGTCTGAATTTACAGTCGGATATGGGTCCGTTCATTGTTTACCGGGGTGAACTGAACGATCTTGTATGAGAATTGTATTTGGTGTGATAATTTGTCCTCTGAGCCAATGTTTGGTTTTCCGAGTTTTTTGCAATTGAAATATGATCTACTGACCATGGAACAAGATGTACATTTTATCCGTTCACAACAGGAACGATAGGGTCTGAGGAGAAAGGGTAATGCATCCAGTCAGGATGGGTACCTTGTGTATTTCGTTTGCATTGTGATATGCAAAGCCTACTCTTGGCGCTATGGGACTGCACCAGCATATCGATGGTATGGGCGTGAGTGGCGACTGTTTTTTTTGGACACTTCCAATGAGCAAGTTTTAAAGTGGTGGTTGTTAACTTAGTCGGTCATAACTAGTATGCAGAAAGTTATAACTTCGTTCAGTTAGGGTAAACTCGGTACGTGATGAAGAATGGTTGGGTATTGTATGCAAATTTATCAATTGACAGTTTTGGAGTAGGTTCTATAATATCAGTTGTTACACGGGCATATGGACTTACGTTAATTATGCGTCAACCTCAAAATCCGTAATCATAGTCTGACTCGTTCAGCAGCAGGTTTTTATCACCAAAAATTAATCCCCTTTTTTGGTTCCTCTGGCTGTGTATTATTGGGAACAGATAGCCGGACAGACAAGGAGTCACTGGCCAAAGAAGAATGCCCGTCCACCTATGGGAAATCCTTGACGCCAGGCGTGACAGGGGTATAAGCATTGACGAGTACGTGAATATCCACTTGTACTTTTACAACTAGTGGAAGACGATATTTAATCTCATCTATCTGCTTCTCACTAAATTCTAGCACATAAAACTGGCTTTGCATTTAAACAATTTTTTGTGAAGGCCCCTAGAACGCATAATGGTGAATGCTTCCGCTAAAGTTATTTGACTAGCCATAATTCCAGGTCCTCACAATCTGCATTGTAAAATAATAAACATTGCAACAAGCTGGGATGTTTGATGGCCCACAAATATTAGCAGGACAATCTACTTGCTCCTCCGGAGGCTGCCTTTGCTACAACCATGACTGTGTTAGAACTGTGTAAAAGGCAAGAGCGTGGAATGCTTCTAAATTTCTCTAGATGTAGTACCACATCGCAATTTTCTGGGGAAAATGGGTAAATCGGCGTAGAACCACTATATGGAAAGATAGGAACTTAGGGTCGCAAACAAGGAACTAATCAGCTACGGGTTTGCATAAGTCCTGAATTCCATGGAATGTAGAATGAGTATTAAGTTGCCACCACTTACATTCTCACCTAAGCAATTTACCGGTAACCTAGGCGAGCTGTCAGATGATGAAGTTCTATGCTACTTGGTGAGTTACGCTTAGCATAGCAGTACAAGACATCCATAAGGGATTCAATAGGGAGAGGGTACGTTTATCTATTTATCCAAGGCAAGTGGATACCTGTTCAATTACTATGCAACATTTGGTACGACTATTGTTGGAGCTTGATGAGGGATGTATATCCTACAGATTCGCTATGCTTCCTTCCATTCAGGGCACACAGAGATCGGGAAGTTCATCTATCGAAGATCCGAAAGTTTTTCTTTACTACACATCAGTAGTTATACGTATTTTGATTTTAAATTTATTTATGGCAAGAATTTGTGCAGGTATCGGCATAATAATAAAACGCTCAAGGATATTAATAAACATATCTCAAGTTTTATATCATCTCTCCATTCCTTCTATTTCTCTCAACTAGAATGTTAATGAGAAATGTAATAGACAATAATTATAATCGAAGAGAAAAAGTTACTTTGCATTTTCAAAACAAAGAGCCTAAAGTACATAGAATGTTTTTCTCTCAACATTAATATCTAATCCAATGTGTAAACTTATAAAAATATAATTCAACAGACATTTTCATATCATTGTGGAATTTGTTTCTCTCCCTCATATATCCAATTTCATATAAAACGAATATAACTATCCATTCTCTTTAAAGTGAAAGATGATTAGAAAAAATGAGACGTTATATATAATATATTTATATACTATAAAATTTTCTTTATAATTTATTAAAAAATTAATTCCATTTCTGTTAAAGAATATATATTATATTTTATTAAAGTAATGATTTATAATCATCTATTATTCTGGTATTAGATGCTGACATTACTATAATATTAGCTAATATATATACATAATATATCATAATTTATTTTTGCAAATATATATAAGGTAAGAATATTATTTACTTTATACTATCGTAAAACTTAATTATTAATAGGGAATGTGAAACTCTATATATTCTAACTAATAATTATTATTTGAACAAATTATATAGATTATATATATACTAAAAATATATATACAATATATATATAAATTTACATTGAAAATAAAGCTACAAGAAATATATAATATAAGATATATACTTATTAAAATATTCTTATTATATGTAGGTTCAGGTTATATTTATTTCGAATTATTGTGAATCCAGAGCTCCTCTTGAAAAAAGGATAAAAATCAATAAATATTTACAATCTTTGTGTTCATATCTTTCACAAGTTGAGAACCAACACACAATATTCTGGTAGGATAAATCACAAAGTTTATGGCTTGAGCCATGTAATCGATATGAGCATCTCCCTCATTCTAAAGCCTGTCACAGTTTAAACAATACGTTAGATATGTTTCAGGGCGGGCAAAGTAATGGTAGGTACGATGTATTGCCGGAGGACGCTATATACGAGCCAAGGAGAGACAGTCGCGCAGCACAACCAATATACATAATCTCACTGATAGAAGCTCGACTTTCATTACTCCAGTCTTCATTGAATTTGATAGGAGAAACGGATGCGGTGCTCCCACGAGCAGACATGGAAAGTGCGAGAGAACACACTCGTACCAGTTTACGCGCAAGAGAAAGTTTTTATAGCTGTATATATTAATATTCGAGAGTAAATGAGCTGCTCATTGTCAAATAGAACAAACTTGAGAAATAAAGTCATATTCATGTGTTTAGAGATGCTTTCTGGTAGTTCTTTGATTATTGATTTATTGAAGAGAATCACTCCATTATTATATGATGTGTTCGCTGTAGGTAAACGATAATAATATGATTCATAGATCTATATAATTCATTACTGGGGTATTCATCTAATTCATTAAATTATTTTATTCGATTATTATTATTATTATTATTAAAAGAAAATTAATTTAAAGTAATGAAATTGACTACAAGCAAAGTATTAATTAAAACTGTTTAAGCAAAAATTTCAGAAAGAGAAATTTTAAAACAAGAATTTCCATCCAATTATCCTTTATTTAAAGAAGAACAAGAATTTATATTAATAGGTGGAGTAATTAATTGAAAATTGATTGTGGTGTATGGAAATAAGTTTGACTCTCCGATGTTGTGGAGTATTAAAATCGTTAATCAGATGTTAGTCGTCACTTCAATTATACACATCTGTTAATCCACAGAATTCTGACACAGGTATTAAAACATTAATGACTTTTCTAAAAAAGCATTTTAAATTTTGAAGTAACCCGTTAGAACTTTATTATAATATTATAGTATATAATATATATTATAATATTTCATAGTTTATTAATACTTAATAATTATTATTGATCATAGCTTTATCACAATTTTGGCTCATTACAGAAAACTAAGAGCTTCACAGTATGGCTAATATGCCAAGGATGCCGATACTTCTAGCAGAGAAACTCCATCTGTTAATCAGATACCAAGTTTTAAGTAGAATATATGTAAGTAGTGTCTCAAATGACTCAGCATCATTTGTGGCTAATGTTACTTTTTCCAGGTTCACGGCCGGAACCAAAAAATTTCCCTGCGTATATCCGGTAACATACCCCTAATAATATCATATTATATAATATATGAGGTCGTAGGATCGCCAGGTAAACGACCTTCTTTAATCCTTTCGGCGAATTGTTGAATTCGTACTGGGTACATGGAAAATGTCAGAGGAATAAATGTTGAGGAGAAGAGGAGAGAGGTGATGGAATGTAATTTTAATGAAAAGGGATTGCAAAATTTGATTTGCATTCGCTGTGACTGAAACCATAATATAAGGAGAGGTTAGAAGGTGATGAAAGGAAAAGGTGAAACGATTAAGTGGTGTGGTGTGAAATGTGTACGTGCTGGTGTGGAACGAGAATGAGAGAGGGAGAGAACGGAGTTGCAATTTTTTTGAATGAGTGACCCTGTGGGTACACAAGCTCAATGGTAGACTTTGTGTGTGTGCATACCTAGAATCTAATGGTTAAATTTAAAGTTTGAAAAGAAAAGATCAAGGTAAATGTGTGGTTGTGACGTATGGTCGCATTGAGGAAATTGTTTGAAGAGAGTAACGATTTTTTGGGATATTTTTTGATGATGCTCTGGGATGGGGTAGGTAGCTGAAAAAGGGGGGACGCATTTTTTTTTTTTTTTCATTTAGTTTCAGATTTGAATAGTGTTGGGGATTCCTGAAATTGGTTTCGATAGGTGACTCAAAAAACCAGGGGATGGCTAAGGGTAGCAAATAGGGGTTTTGGGGTGGCAAAGCGCGAGAATGAGAAGATAGAGTTTTAGGAAAAAGGTTAGATTGATTTTCTGTGAAGAGAGAGGTTATGTGTGTAAGTAAAGCTTTCTTTAAACACAAGAGGTAACATAAGTATACTAATGTTGGTGTAGGTAGAGAATGGTATCGAATGAAAAGTATGGATGATTTTGTTTGTGGGATGAAGAAGGAATAGATGTCTGAAGTACATCGTGTTGGATGTATAAAATACAAGATGAGGAGGTTTAGAGAGAATGGAGGAAAATTATCGGATCATTAAATGTTAAGTATCTAAAAAAATGTAACAAAAATTTTATTTTTTAGTGGTTCGGCTTGGATTGGATGGAGAGGCAGGTGATACGAAAGGAAGTAGGTAAATTAAGAGTGAGAAGTTAGTGAGCACAGAGAATAAGGATAAGTATGTAAGAAGCTTGCAAGTAAATATCAGTTGAATGTAAACAAGTTGTAACTGAACAAATCTGGGGGCAACATGAAAGGAAGCAATTGTTTAGTAGTTAGCAATGGAAGAATATGGTGGATGTGATAAGTGAGGAATAAGAATGTTACAGCGAATGGTGGAGAATGTAAGAGAGTGATGAAAGCGGTTAAAGTAAAAAAGAAAGCGTGTTGAATGTCTAAAAGCAAATTGATGAAATTTCAAAAGAAAAATGCTTGAATTATAATAGGAGGAAAAAAGAAATACTAAAAGTTGCATGCGTAGGAGAAACAGAGAGGGAAAATGAACAGTTTGAAGGAGGATGAATGAGACTAACTACAAGGACATAGGAAGCTCTTCTGGAAGGGAAGCGCGAAGGTTAAAGAATGAGAATAAGGGGAATTGCTTTTAGAATGAGAGTGTTCGTTGTGGATTTTAAGTATGGTTTGTATTGTGCTTTTTGTCGGTTGGTGGTGTTTTTGTGAACTGTTTTGTTGTAATGTATTTGTGTGAGTTTTGGTGTGATGGTGGTGTGTGTTTGAATGGTATTTTTAGATGAGGTTACAGCTTGCTGTCGAGTTATGCTGCGGTGTGCCACAATGACTTGGTTAAGCCATGGTGAGTGATGGATGATTGTGTGGTGGGTGTGGATTCGTTGGGTTGGTTTGTGGTGGGTGGGTTGTAGTTTGGAGTGGTTGATTTAATGTTGCTGTGGTTTTGTTGTGTTGTGATTATTATTGGGATGTGGTCTTATGAGAGGAGGTGAAAAGGGATGGGGGTTTTGTGGGGGGGTGGTTGTTTTTAGAAGTTGGTTGGGGTTGGTATATATTTGTGCGAGGTGTATTTGGGTTGGGGTGATCGTAGGTGTTGTGTGTTGCTTGGTGTTGGGACGTGGGAATTTGTTTGTGGTGTGTGGCCGGTGTGTTCTTAGGGTTTGTTGTTTGGCGTGTTGCGCTTTTCCTATGACTTCGTTGTTAAAAAAGATAAAGAATGTTATGAGGTAATGGGTAGAAGTGAAGAACAGATTAAATGAATTATATGGTTAAATCTTGCTCGAGAGTACTATTTTCAAACAGATGAAATTTAACTAGTAGAAAAAATGATCAAATGAGCGGAGGCGCGATGGTGATTGATGTGATTTGGAAGTTGTGTAACTAAGCGTTTTATGGAGGGTATAAGTTCCAAGGGATTGGAGGAAGGCAGTAATAGTACCATTCTTATTAATCTAGGGTAAGGGAGAAAAGGGGGAATTGTAGAAATTTTATAGGGGAATAAAGTTATAATTGAGGTGTTGTGGGAAGGTATAGGTAAAACACAACGGCTCACTTGCTGGTATTTCCATTGAGTTGAAATCAAGTTTACAATAGTGCAGTTCGTAAAGGCTGACTAGAGACGGACCCCTGGTTGGATCGTAAATTCATGGGAACATAAATGGAAGCAATGTTGCGTGTTAGGATGGTAGAGGATTGTGGATCAAATCTTCTAACATTGAATACGAAAAAGGTGAGGTAAACTAGAGAAAATGAGGGAGACTTGGATTATCCAAAGAAAAAGTTTAATTAAATTAGGTAAAAATTAATATTTAGGAGGGGAGAGGTTCTATTTGGTTAATTTTATTCTCAGACAACAGAGGCGGGGAAACTCACACTGATAGATAATAAATAAGGGAAGCTTTATGGCAGGATATAGCAATTTAAGTGAGAATATATTGGTGTCTGGATGGTAAGCCGGGGAATATTAACTTCTGTAAATGGAAACGTTGGAGAATTAGATGAATTGGGTAGAGTGGATAGAGTGAAGCGTGTGTAAGATGAAGTGTGATAACTGGAGTGGATCGTGTGGATAGGCTTTAGAAAATAATGGGGAACAGCGGAGATGATGGGACAGGGATTGTGTTACTGTCTCCTTGGTTTAATTCAATGTGTATAAATGGTGGGGTTATGAATAGACATTAAAATTCAATGGGACCCCAAATTCGACAGCACGAGATATAATGGAAGGCAGGAAAAATAGGTTTGTTTAGGAAAGATTTTATCATGAATGGAGCAAACACAAGAACTTCTGGATAATAGAAACCCTAATCACAGTTCACTAACCGTGAAGTCAGGATTATCAATTTAATAAATTATTGTGCCCGCCATACGGATCTATTCCAACCAAAAATTCGATTTGGTTTTGTGTGGGTTATTCGAACCTCTCTAGAAGGAAATGTTGAGAGGAATTGGTAGAGAGAGATTGGCAGGGTATGTAAAGGAGGGGTTTTGAAAAGTAAAAATAAATTCCTAGAGTTTGTAGAGGAAGGTAATTTTACGGTTATGGTTGCTGGAGTGAGGAACAGTCGCCTAGTTGTGAACGTTTTCGTTAGAACTTCATAATGACAGGGAGATAATGAGCAGCTTGGAGCAAAAAGTGGGCATAGTACTTATAAATACAGGTATTCCTGATTGGGTATGTGTTGGGAATGAGAAGGGGAAGCAACTGGTGATATGAAGTGCACTGAAGTGTATTTTAAAGGTAACAAAGGTTGTGAATGAGTACAGGAATTCGAGTTTTGTCTGCGCTTACCAAGGGATAATTTAAATCAGTTGGGAGAGATGCTTAAAATAATCAAACAAGGGAGATCTAAGTTCTTCATTTGTTTATATTTTCTTGTACACTTGGCACGCGTCTACGCAGTCTTGGGGAATTTTGAAGAGGTAATGTGTTACACCCATGTGTTAGCACGGGAGTATTAGTAAAAATGCGATAGTAGAGACTATTGGTCCTGGATATAGAGGAGTAAGACTGGGTTTGATCTAAAGTTATCCAATTTGGTGTTCACGATGTGACCCAATTTTCGCAAGTCTTAGGAGAGTCATGCTAGGTGTGAAAGAAATTAATAAAGTGAGGAATGAACGTATGTAGATTGCAGCTGGGTGTTTCCCAGGGTTTTTTCATCTGGGACATTAAAGATTGTGAACAAAACAGGGTAACGATGAAGATTCATTAAAAATTGAAAAGAAGTTTTGAAATTAATGATGAATAATTGGGGAAATTCCTCCTAATAAAATGCTCTTTATATGAGGATGTACGTTTGGAGTGAGGAGCTCATCATTTAGGTAACAAGGACTGAAATGTAAAGTCGGAATGTGGCTTATGGAGACGGACATGTTAAAATGGGAGAGTGTGTTGGGAGCGTACTGCGGTAGTACTGGGAGACCGAAGAGAAGTGGATTGAGTCAGTAGAGAGTCGTGAGATGAACGAATGTCCGAAGGAGAAGATAAAAATGTGAGTTTGGCAGAGCGAAGAGATAAAGGTGCAACAAGTTATTCGAAATTAGTTATTTCCTCAAACTGATTCAAAAAGAGAGTTAAATTGAAAGGGGGTTTTGTATGGGGGGACATTGGTACTCTCTTTCTGCCATTTTCTCCATGTGCTCACCCCTCCTTCATATCAAAGAACAGTGTGATTTAAATAAAGGAAATGTGGGAATTTGTAAAACCACAGTTCAAAGTCATGGATCCCGATGTGGCTTGTAATAAATTATGAAGGACCTCAGGTTTTAAGCGTAATGAACTGGAAAATACAAAGAGACTGGGATCCATACAACGATTTCCATACAATTCTCGCGAAAATTAGAAGGTTGTTTTACCAGCGATCACGACCATCTCCGTAGGCATGTCATCAGCAATTCCTAGTACTCAAATTGGAAATGCTATGCTCGGTTAGGCCTTATGGATTCAAGAGGTGTTATCAGAAACAAGTGAGAATGCACGTAATAGTTGAGGTGTCTAAAAGAAGGGAATTGAATGTTGAGTAAAGGAATGAGAATAAGGTGGTAGATGAGGGACACCTACTAAAGTTTATAATATAAGAAACCAACCCACTACCACCGCCCCTTGAGTCGACTTTACATCGACACAATTCGCAGGACAATATCGATGTATAGGGAAATTGCTTTTCTCGCTCTGGGCACCACAGGGAGAGGACTGGCTTGAGTAAGTAGAAATGAAGATGTCTGGTAAGGTGTTATCTAGAAGTGTGGTGTGGATAAGCATCATGATATGTATATGATATGTGGAATAATTGTGGTGGTCAGTAATATGTTGCCTGAGGATGAGTGTGTGAAGAATAATGACGCAAAAGAGAAAGACGCACCATATTATTATAATATATAATTATATAATCTATACTTGGATAAAATAAATATTCTTAAGTAAAAGGTGTATTATTTTTAATACTATACTATATATATATATATACTAAATTATTCTTTATATATATTATACTTACATCTTAGATCCGCTTGTAAGTGTTAAATAACTTAAATTATTAATATATAACTATATAATAAAAAAAAATGTTTCAACTGTATACATTTGGAACATTAATATATAAGATAAGCATGTATATACTAATATATTTTGCTTCAATCTTCCTCTTTTTTCTAAGAGACTTGGGGTAAGGTGTGTTACATTGCAATCGGACAAGAAAAGCAGTGAAGATATGACAAAGAGTGCAGAAAAGAAAGCGCCAGCCTTACCGCCCATCTGTACCAATACTGCAAACAAATATAAATTAGTGCAAAAAATAACACGTCGCAGACAGAAAATCCAATCTAGAGCTTCATGGACCTGCGACGGACCCTCACTAATGGTAATATCGTCCAGTGTAAAGGTTGCATCCCTTGGCCGCAAGGTGGACCAACCATAAAACCCCTCAATTAACCCCGGCCATTCAACTCCTGATTAACATCTTAAAATTTTTGAAATGCACCATTTTATTTCTTTTCGCGGCGGTGGAATTTCTCTAAACTCCACATTCTCTCTCCTTCAGACTGGAACATTTTCATTTACTGCTCAATCCACTTTTTCTTCTCTGCCTGACTCATTTTGAGTCTTTCTTTTGTGTCTCCCAAGGCAACCGGTAAAGGAGTTCCCAACACACTCTTCTCACTATAAACATATCTGTTCACTTACTCCAACCCGACTTATCAATGGGTCAACCATTCGCTCCGCACATGACCAAAACCATCTCAAACATTCATCTTCATTTTCTCAAATTTACCCCTTTCTTCACAACCACACTCTCTTATACGTCAAATTCCTACATTTTATCACATTGGTTCTCACATCCTAGGTGTTCCACACTCCCCTAAGATTTGAAGACATTGAACTTTAGATCTATATTCTTATTCCCCGACCATTTTCTCGTATCATTCTCTTCTTATTTCAATTATGTTATTCATTATAAAGTATATACATCTAAATTAAATTATTAATGCTGCCTATATATACATTATAACACGACTCCTAAGTCATACATTAACGATTTATTCTGCATTCTACGAAGAAATTAATATTTGGAAAAGATAGGTAAATGATGAATTAGATAGATGAAATAAAGGCAAAAAAAAAAAAAATTAAATAGTTTTTTTTGTATTATTATTTTTTTTCTTTTTTTTTTTTTCTATGTTATTTTAAATTGTCTTTTTTTTTTTGTTTTTTTTTTTTTTTTTTTTCTTTTTTTTTTTTTTCTTTTTTAAGTCGAATATAGTGACTCTGTAAACAC
>JABUQX010035289.1:0-2500 GCA_015478945.1 Trachelipus rathkii
CTTCCATTTCGACCAGCGGTCTTTCGGACCTTTCCTGGGAGTCACCTCTGTCTTCTTCGTAATGCTTGGTTTCAAAATCTTTCATTCATCTCATATCTCATCTTATTCTATTTCATCTATCTCTACTCTCTCATATATTATATATATATATATATAATATATATATATATATTATATATATATATATATATATATATATATTATTATATATATTAATATATATATATATATATATATATATATATAATAATTATATATATATTATATATATATTATATATATAATATATATATTATATTATAATACATTATAAATTATATATAATATATATATATTAATATGTATATATATATATATTATTATATATATATTAATATATATTATATTATATAATACCTATATATATATATAATATATATTAATTATATATTATAATTTATATATATATAAATATAATTATATATATATATATATATAATATATATATTTAGTAATATATATATATATATATATATATATTAATCATTATTATAATAAATATTATTATATAATTTTATATAATTATTAAATAATATATTATATAATATAAATATATATATTATATATATTATATATATAAAATATATATTATATATAATTATTATATATTATTATTAATATATATTATATTATATATATATATATATATATTATATAAATATATAATATATATTATAATTAATTATATATAATATATATGTTAATAATAAATATACAGTATGATGGAACCGTAAACGATACTTAAATCTTGAGGATGTTTTAATCTTACTCTTGATAACAGAACAAAGCCTTCAATGCTCAAGATATATGTTATATATTATAGCAATACTCTTCCTTTGCAAGTTGATTATCAATAAATATATTACTATATAGTTTTATATATATTAATATATGATAATTTATATAGAGTATATATATATACCTATTATTATTATATATATACTATGTATACCTATCCATAGTATTAGACCGTAATACTACTACTATTCCTGTAATAAGTATATACTACTTTATCATAAAGGTAGTTTTATTTTATTCTATATATATTTGTTTATCGGGAGTATTCTATATTACTACTACTATTAGTGAGCTATTTCCTTAATATATATATAAATAACTATATATAAAAACTTAGCAATATTTATAATTAGTTTATTTTTTATATTGATTGTCAAAATCTATAATAGATATATATATTTAAAGGGTATTATAATAACTATATATAAATAATAACGTGTAGCTCATTTACATTATAGTATATACTATATATAAATATATTTATATATCACGTAATCCAGTGCATATATATATAATCAAATCCTATTGATTTTAACTCGACACGAAAATCTCGATACGGAGTACTATATTTTGAAACACAGTAGTTATATATATATATATATATATAATTATATATATATATATACTATGTATATATTATATAATTACTATATAGATATGTCCGCACGTCTTCCGCTAATAATATATATTATATATAAATATAATATTATATATATATTATTATATTTTAATATATATAATACTTACTCACTCAGGAGCCTACTTTCACCTAGAGAAGTGAGATTATAGCCCCGCATCAGCTTGATTGGGAAATGTTATGTAGGATCAGGCGCTTTATCGGAGGAGAGCTAGCCACTCGTTGTGGAGTGGGAGTGATGTCCAGTAGTTATCATTATGATATGTGAGATAATCAGAAGATCTATTACACCACGCCCACAGGCGTTTAAAAGTGTGCACGACACAGAGATAGGTATATATAGAGAGAGAGTTAAAGAAGGTAGTTTGATGCCGCAGTATTTTGGAGGACTCAGAGATTATGTGAAGATAGATATATATAGGAGCATGTGCAGTAGATCGTAGAGAGAGATTAAGGACGAGTCTTATATATTGTTTCACAATCTCTTGTAAAGCTGATCTATATAACTAGCACCTCGAGTCTTCATAGATAGATGTCGACATGGATAGATTGACGAATTGAAGAGTACTGCGCACTCAGCGCAGCAGAGTTTATTTGCTCACTCGAGATGTACGCAAGTGAGATGCAGTCGACGATAGAGAAGATGAGAGAGTAGAATATGAGCTTAGTGCAGATTTGAGAGTGTGATTAAGGAAGGTAGCAGAGAGAAGAGGAGGATGAGATTGTTGACGAAGCTCATGATGAGATCGAGTCAGAAGAGCAGAGTACGCATAGAGAGATGTAGATGGAGAGAGAGGAGACTTGAAAGAGTAAGCACTCGAGAAGTAAGAAGATGAGATTGAGTCAGTTAATGGTATCGTAAAAGGATTTGAGAGATAAGGTGAGTCGAGTTATAGTGTTTTTCTATGAGGCACGAATGTCTACTTTTAAGAAGTCTGCTCGCTCGCGCGCTCAGAGACTAGTGATAAAGTTTTGCCATGAAATGGTGACTCTCTGAGTTATTGTTTTGGGTATCTCGTCGAAACA
>JABUQX010035289.1:37500-47500 GCA_015478945.1 Trachelipus rathkii
TCCTGTATCCATGCTGTTCCTCTCCTAGTTGTGGTTCGATGATCTCTCTCAGTCTAATAATATATAAAATCATAATATAGCAGAAAATATAAATATACTTAAGCCTCTGGGGTTTCTTTAATCCTTGTCATATCTTTTATTCATCTCCTCTTTAATATACGTTAATTAGCTATATTTGGGAAGATTTTAATATTCTCGACTCTACTATCTTTTTTACTTTTCTTAACCACGAATCTTTTTTTTTTTTTGAATTAGACTATATAATGAGCAATAGTTGTAAAGTACATTATTTATCGATCGGCATCTTCTACTAGAAATAACGAATCTTGCGTTTGATTGTTCTCTCTCTCTCTCTCTCTCTCTCTCTCATTTCATTACTGGTTTATTGCATCTCTCTTTTCCATTTTTAAAGAATGTTATACAGTGCATTTTCAATGTATAGAAAAACCATTGGATTTTTATCATTTGGTTTTTTTTTCTTTTAACTATTTTTTTCACGCCGATTTTATTCTTGACAGTCAAATTCGTGGAAGGAAATATTTTATCTCACGTTTTTTTTCCTCCCCAAGACCAAATGTGTAGCTCCCTAAAGCTATTTTTTAGAACGTGAACCAATCCAAGGACATCTATCTAAGTAGGCTAATAATAATAATAATAATAATAATAATAATAATAATAATAATAATAATAATAATAATAATAATAATAATAATAATAATAATAATAATAATAATATTAATAATATTACACATTAAATTATATATTAATAATAATAATAATAATAGATACATTATTATTATTTTATTATTATTATTATTATTATTTTATTATTATTATTATTATTATTATTATTATTATTATTATTATTATTATTATTATTATTATTATTATTATTATTATTATTATTATTATTATTATTATTATTATTTTTATTATTATTATTTATTTAAATTTTTTGGTAACTTCAGGATTGAAGTTAAAATTTAGCGTCTATTGTGTTTTAGATTTATATATTTCTTTTTATTGTTTATTTTTCAAAAAAAAAATATAATATACAATATATATATATATATATATATATATATATATATATATATTATATGAGCATATATATATAAATAGTTATATATATATATATATATATATAAAAAGATAGAAATATATATATATATACATATATGTCGTTATTATAAATATATATATATATAATATATATATATATATATATATATATATATATATATATATATATATATATATATATATATATATATATATATATATATATATATATATATATATATATATATACATATACGTATATATATACTCATTGGCTATCGTAAATTCTTCGAGTATCCAAACTTCAAAATAAAACACATTCTCTCTTCTTCTCTTTTCTCAAAAATCATCATTTTAGTTAATTTCAACGTTCACCTTTGTCAGTGGCTTTCCTGTAACTGGTGATCTCAAGATACATTTTGTGTCTAGAATGCCCTTAACCCTGCTCAGGTAGCCGAGGGTAAAAATTACCAACGCCTAGAGCAATTTTTTTGTTTTTTCCTTCTAAAATCATTACGTCATGAGATATGGGGGTGAAATTGGAGAATTGGGGGAGTTAGGGGGTAATAGATATTGCTGTCACATAAAATCCACCTTAGCTGCACTGTGGGCTCCGTGGGGGGAAGTTTGTGGTAGAATTTACCAACGTCTACCGTTTATGTTTTTCTCTGTGGTATATATTACCGACGGATACCCTTTATGTATGTTTAGTGTAGTGCAGTTTATAGTGTTGGCCGACGCACCGGGTGCGGTGCGGTGCGTGGTGCGCTTATTTTGATGCGGTACGGTGCGGTATGGTGCGGTGCGGTGCGGTGCAGTACATAATTTCAGTGACCCGGTGCGGTGCGATTTTAAATTATAGAGGTGATGTGCGGTGCGGTGCGAAACGCAATGCGCATCGAAACATAGAGGTGTGGTGCGGTGCGGTGCGGTGACAAAAATAATCTTTTTAGGTGCGGTGCGTGGTGTGCTTATTCTAGTGCGGTGGCGTGACAACAAATTTTTTTGAGGTTCGGTGCGTGGTGAACTAATCCCCTAGTGCTTTTGCATACTCTAATTTGTGCGATACAAAAAAATCCTGTTCTTTCACTAAAATATATATATATATATATATATATATATATATATATATATATATATATATATATATATATATATATATATATATATATATATATATATATATATATATATATATATATATATATTTATATATATATATATATATATATATATATATATATATATATATATATATATATATATATATATAGTAGACTAATTCATATTTGGAAAGGAATTCTCTTTTTGAATCCTCAGACTGTGAAAGTGAGGATGACGTGGAATATGACTCCGTAGAGAGTGATGGATTTGTTAGTAAAATAGCGGAATGTTTTGGAAATATGAATATGAACAAAAGGAAAAGAGAGTTAGTTCTTACTCCAAGAAAAATTAGAAATATGGTTGAGATTGATGACGATGAGGATTGTGCAAGTACCTCGTCACTTCATAGGTTGTTTGATCCTGCAACCCGTTCAACTCCTATATATATATATATATATATATATATATATATATATATATATATATATATATATATATATATATATATATATATATATATATATATATATATATATTAAAATACACATATTTTGTATATATATATAGAAATATTTATTTTTATATAAAAAAATTAGAGCTCACTTTCATTTCATTTCTTAGAGGCAGTAGAGTCATAAATGGCAATGTGGATGAAAATATCGATGATTCTACACATTTTTTGTTTATTTGCATAAAAATTTTAATTAAAAAAAAGTTTTATGTTTTTTTTATTATATATTAAAAAAATATGGTGTTTTTTTGGGGGTTTCTTTAAAAAAAGTAACATTGTGTTTTTATAAAAGGTTTTAAAAAAATTTTGTTTTCATGAAAGTTTGTCTCAGTCATCCCTTTGAAGATGTATGCATCAAATATAATCAAACAATAACCTAGTTTATCAAAATAAAGGTTTAAATAAGGTTAAGTAAGCCGTGAAAAATTTGACCAACGTCTACCAACTATGTGATTTTTAAAGAGGGCTACCCGAGCAGGGTTAAGTAGTTGGTACAGTCCCCTACCCGTATTCCTGATCGTCTTAACTTCCAATCCTTCTGCTTATTCTGCTAAACTTCTTCCTCCTTTGAATTCCTCCGATCACTTTCTGATCTCTGTTTTTTATTCTGTATCTTCAAGTCTTCTGCATGAAATATTCCCGCCTACGGTGAAGAAATGTTTTTGGTACTTTGGTACTGCAAACTGGTATAACTTGCAATAGTACTTCTTTTGATTCAATGAAACTTAACTGCTTTCGGCGGAGGGTTCTCTCGGGATGTGCCGTACTTCTTTGATTTCCATGGATGGCTGCTGCTTCCTCCATGGGAAAGATCCCTCGGATTGTCGAACGCCATGGAGGAGTACATTCCATATCTTTCCCTTTAGTATAACCTAATGCAACCTTTGCTTTAAATCTGGTTTGTTCTCGAAACTAATTCACCACAGGGACGATGCAGGTCGAAGGTTAGCGTCCCTCAAACTTATGAAATTCATGAATTTTATATCTGACCACGGAATCTTGCAAATTATATTCTACGTGATTTTAAAAAACTCTTTTCTCACTGTAGAAAATTTAATAATATTTCTGGTTCCTCTTCCTCCCGCCCTTTCTGGCATTTTGCGAACAAATTGTCAACTCTAATTTTGCTTCTTCCTCTTTCCCTCCTCTAGTATCTTCACATAGGGCAACTCCCATATTACCTTCTGCTTAAGCTGAACTTTCGCTTAAAATTTTGCTTCTGACTCTCCTCTTGACGATTCAAGAGCTATTCCTCCTTCTACATGCACTCCGACCCTTAATGTCTATCATGAGAAGAAAACCTCCGCGACAAGATTACCAGGTTTACAACCATTTATTTTGTAACCTGGTATTTGGAAGGTTTTTTTGTTATATACATGCTAGACACGTTTGTGTGTCCTACATCAATATGTCTAACATCGTAATTTCTTCTAAAGATGTTTTTTATTATCTCTTTGAGCTTAACAATAAGAAGTCGTATGACCCTGACGTTATTCTTCCTGTTGTTCTCAAATCGGGCTTCTCAGTTTGCTCCTTTCATTGATAAAATGTTTAATTTCTTTCTTTCCACCTCGATCTAACTTCTTTACCCTTTAACTCTCGTCTTATCGCTTTGACCTACGTTCTTTCTAAAGTTTATTCAGAATCTATCCTCAACAGAAAGATTTTAGAAACTTCTTAATTTTTTCCAATTTAACTTTCCGATAGCCTGTATGGTTGAAAGAAACTGGTGATGATCTCCTTTCTCCTTCCTCATTCTTGGTCTTCTGTTATATGGTATCTCGGTGAATATTTTTCCGTGGCTCTAGATATGCCGAAAGCTTCGCCAGAGTCTGACACAAAGCTTTAATTTATAAACTTATCTCTTACGTTATCTATCCTACTCTCTGATTTTCTTTCCGGTCGACCTATTATAGCAGCTGTTGTAGACGGCCACAGTTTATCCTTTAAATCTGTTAAAAGTGGTGGCGTTCCTCAAGGTTCTGTCATATCCCCAACTCTTTTTCTACTTTATATTAATGACCTGTTAATCTCTCCACTTCGTCCTCATCCACTCCCATGTCGTAACTCCACCCTTCAGTATTATTTCCAATTTGAAAGACGACCATCTTAACAGCAATTAACTCATGTCAGGATGCCGGCTAGGAACCGACCGGGGCCCCGGCCCCGGCCCCGGCCAACCCCGGCCATTTTTAGCGACCCCGGCCCCGGCCCCGGCAAAAAATCGAAAAACCGGGGTTTTCTACCGGGTTAACTGTAAATTTACACTAAATAACAGAGGGTTTGAATCAATACAAGAATAAAAAAATAATATTTTAAATTCCATTACTCCTTTGTTATAAATTGATGCAAAATATATAAACATACCTAAATATAATCAATTTTTTTTGGTATTTACTATGATTTCAAATTAAAATTGAGGCCAAATTATAATTTTTCCGAGTTTTTAACATAAAAATATTCGAAATTTGATATATCAAACGAATTCGGAAAAGGAAATAAATATAATTGCAGCAGATGTCATTTTTTTTCGCATCCCGCGGAGCGGATGTCTGATAATATATATATATATATATATATTATATATATATATATATATATATATATATATATATATATATAATATTATATATATTATATATATGGCTATAATATATATATATATATATATATATATAATATATATATAATATAATATATATATATATAATATTTATATAATATATATAATAGTATATATAATATATATATATATATATATATTTCGAGTTTAAGCACAATCTATTTAATATAATGTACCAGGGGTGCGGGACGGGAACCAGCTCAAAAGCAACCCCAACCAACCTCTTACCAACCTACTTCCTTAATGAAAGAGATTTTACAATGAATTATATTCTTTTTGCCATAGTATTGAATTCAAATATAGGAAGGTTGTGCTTGAGAAACATCAATTTTTCTGCTTTTCTGTTGAGAGTCTTGTTTCTCTTCATCAATATATTTAACCCAGCTTGCTTAAATACTCTCTCACTTGGGACACTAGTTGAGGGACAGGCCAAGAATTTCCTTACAAGTTTATTTAAGCCTGGGTAAATATTTTGCTTAACTTTCCACCAACTGATAGGATTATCATTTGCATCTAGTCGTTTTTTTTAGGTGATAGTTTTCAATCATTTGCACTACATCTTTTGGCAATGCTTGTGTTTCTTCCATCACTGACTGGACTGTAGAAATTCTTCCAGTGAATATGTTATTTTCATTTTTTCCTTTTTAATGGATGGCGAATTAATAGACTGTCGATTGAAAGTTTTGAACGTGACCGATTTAACTTGTTTCTTAACATTGTGTTCAAGAAATCTTTGCCTTAATAACAGGGATCTAAAGAAGTTGCAATGGAATGAGGTCATAATTCCACAGAACCAAGCGTTTTTTCCAGCCTAGTTTTTATTACATTCTTTCATCTTTTTTAAACCGTCCATCTTTTCATTTGAAGATGGTTCAAAATGCTTCCTTAGCCTTGAGATTAATGATATTGCATCGGAGACAGAAGCAGTAGAGGTGCTGATTTTTTTTTTGGTAATTTCGTCAAATGGTTTCAATAGTTTAATGTGGTATGATGTCCTTTTCCATATTAGTAGGAATGTTAACTTTGGAATAGCAAACTGGCGTACAAAGGCAAGAGGTTCTCTAAGCAATACCATTCTTTCCATCTTATATGACATGTACTATTCCAGCGAGTTGGAACATCTTTGAAAACAGTAAGTTATGGAATATCAAGCCGTTTTTGAAATTGCCTTCAACTCATTTTCATTTTCATTTTCAGATTCATCTTAAGTATTTTTATTAAAAAATTCTTTATCAAATCTCGACAATAAATATCCGCGCAACATCCGCAGGGCAAAGCGCGGATGCGGATGCTCCGTGGATGCGGATGCGGATGCTACCTGCATCACTTAAATATAAAATTGTTACATATTTAATGTATTTATTCATTTAAAGTAAATATCTTCAAGAAAATCAAATATTTTCCGACTAACTATCGAGTTATCTTTTATTTTGAATTTAAAATTAATAATTTTATAATAAATTATATTATATATATATATATATATATATATATATATATATATAATATATAATATAATATATATTATATATATATAAATATATATATATATATATATATATATTATATATATATATATATATTCTCGCAGATCTGGATAGAATTCCGGGTGGGGTCGTCTCAACCTTGTGGAATGAAATTTCTTTAAAAAACTTCAACTTCTACAAATCTCCTCTCTAAAACACTCTAACTTCCTATCTCTTTCGACGGTTCTCTCGTCTCTCCTGTTGACAATATAAAATCCTTGGCCTTAACATATACAAAAAATGTCTTGGAAACCTCACCATCACAACGGTTGCTAGGGCGCCTCAAAAGAAACTGGAATTCTGTTTAGACTGGAGACTTTTTTTTTTTCTTCTTTCTCAGTTACTCAGCTAGTCCGCCTCTATGGAGTACTGCTCTCACATCTGGGGGGGCTCTGGCTATCGACCCAGCTTTAGATAGGGTCGAGTCAAAGGCCAAAAGGCTTATAAATTGTCCCATACTTTCCATTCACTTGACCCTCTATCTTTGCGGCGCGATGTTGGTGCTTTATCTCTTTTCTATAGGTACGCAGCGGCAGATGCTCGAGGGAATTGACCTCTCGCATACTACCTTTGAGCGGGCCCGCGTAGCACAAGGGGTGGCTGTGTCTGCGCATGAGTTTTGTGTGGATATTGGTAATCCCAGGCTAGTACGCTTCGGTGCTTCCTTCTTCTCCTGCACCTCCTGTTTCTGTGAATTCTCTTCCATCTTCTGGGTTTCCTGCTGAATTTAATCTCCCTCACTTCAAAAGCTTGCGTCTGTTGCTCATCTGCGTTAATTTGCATTTAGTTGTGTGACTTCTGAACTTGTTAACGACCCCCCTGGAATAGGGCTCTGCCCGTGAGTGGTGGTGCACTATAACATATATATATATATATATATATATATATAACTATAATATATATATATATGATAATAATATATATATATATATATATATATTATATATAATAATTATATATATATATATTTAAATATATATATTTATATATATATATATATATATATATATATAATATCTAGATAATATATATATATATTATAATATATATATATATATATATATATATATATATATATATATATATATATATATATTTAATACAACTTATTCTTCTAGAAAATCAATTATTTTCTAAAAATTTCTTTCGAAAATATTTATTTAATTGAATTAATTAAATGTATTCCTTTTTTATAATTAAAATTATTAATTAATTGAAATTATATTTAATTTTCATCCTAAGTTTTAAGACTTTCAGTGTTTTTGACTTACATTTCTAATTTTAGCTAACCCCGGCCCCGGCCCCGGCCCCGGCCCCGGCCCCGGCCCCGGCCCCGGCAAAATTCCCGCCCCGGTCGGTCCCTAATGCCGGCCTTGGGGCAGCTGACCTCTGATCTTTTTCGTATATCTAACTGGGGAAAAAAAACTGGTATTTTTTTATGCCTCAATAACACAGTTTTTTCATCTCTCTCCTCCACAAAATCTTCCACACAACTCTCTCTCTCTCTCTCTCTCTCTCTCTCTCTCTCTCTCTCTCTCTCTCTCTCTCTCTCTCTCTCTCTCTCTCTCATCTTCTTTGAAAACACACAACTCAAACCTTCCTCTGTTCTTATAAATTTTGGCTTTTCCTTTTCTCGTGGCCTTAATTAAAAGGACCACATTACTTCTGCTTCTGAACAATTTTCTAAGAGGTTGGGTGTTATGATGCACCTTAGGAACTTATTCTCATCACCCCAGTTGCTAGATCTTTGTCAGGGCGTTCCAAAACACTGTTCTTCTTGATTAGATCAGAAAGAGAGAGAGAGAGAGAGAGAGAGAGAGAGAGAGAGAGGAGAGAGAGAGAGAGAGAGAGAGAGAGAGAGAGAGAGAGAGAGAGAGAGAGAGAGAGAGAGAGAGAGAGTACCTTCTCCTTTGAGGAGAGCCCGTGCCACTCATCTTTCCACATAGCTTCATTCTTTTTCTTTTTTTTTAACCCAACTCACCACCGCTATGCTCAATCTCTCAGGTACTACAATATTAAAGTCTGGAACACACTTCCTTCATTTATTTTTCCAACTTCCTTTCACTTGCACACTTTCAAAAGCGGTGTATCGGGGCATGTCGGTTTTGATTTGACTTTGGCGGAATTTGATAGGCCTTCGGCCTTTGCCCACCAGAGGATAATATATATATATATATATATATATATATATATATATATTAATATATAATATATATATACATTTTCATAATATATATATATATCTATAATAATCATATATATGATATATATATATATATATATATAATATATATTTCAGGGTTGTTTGGTTTAAACGAAATGGTTTAAACTAACATGTTGTTTTTGGTTTAAATCAACTTAAAAAAAAACTTGTTTTCTTTTGTTTTGCTTTTTGCTTTTCTAATAAAAAAAAAGTAATAAAAAGTGTTCTAAATGAAATCACGTGTCTAATACATGCTAATAATTATATATTTAGAGAGGAAATAAATGGGATGAAAATATTAGTAACTCAATTTTAAAAAAAATTTATAACATCAAAAATAAGTTAAGCAATAATTAAACACTGATAACTTTTTGCTATCTTTCCTTTGTTACAATATTGCTATTAAAATGTTTAAATAAAACATGTTTTCTTCACCCTCATATATATATATATATATATATATAATATATATATATATATATATTTATATTATAATATATATATTATATAATATATATATATATATATATATATATATATATATATATATATTGCAGATAAATTCACTGTAAATGGCGTCGAGATTGAAAGGCATGAAACAATTACTGGTGATACCATTATCGTTATCACGACTGATTTCCTATTCAATTATTACCAGGATATTAAAGCTGCTTTTGACGAATTAGTCAAAGCGCCTCCACCAGGAGAGCCAGAATCTGGTTTTCGTGCAGAACCTTTCGAGGTTGTTCCTCAGATTCCCGAGTCGCTAAAGAGATTCCCAGTCCTGGAGCAGTTCCTTCCGGTTTTGATCGTATTTGGGAGAATCCTGATTATCTACCCCTTGACACCACTCAGACTTAACAGGTTTAAGACAAGAAGAAAAGCAAGGTAAAATAATATATATATATATTATAATATATATATATATATAAAGTATATCATTATATATATATATATATATATATATATAT
>JABUQX010035290.1:0-5000 GCA_015478945.1 Trachelipus rathkii
ATTAGTTCCTGGTAAACAAAGAAGAAATTCAACCATTTTCAGGATATTAGAATATGGCACATTTTTAGCTTGAAAGTGCGAAATGATTTCGACCCAACAATCACCAGGAGATGTTTTCTTTGAATTCCAATTGTCCAACATTTCTGGGGTCACATACTGTTTAACGAACACATATTCGTCATAAAGTGCAGTCTCGTCTATTGTAAAGGTAGGGATGAGTTCGAGAATAAACTTAAGAGTTTCTGCTACTTCCTCCCAGCACGGTATTCTCTTTAGTGTTACCCAAGTAAATTGTTTTAAGTTTTTAAGTGGATTGATCCATTTAGATAAATAATCAAAGGCAGTTTTGTAGAATGTATGAACATACTGTTTAAATTTTGCAACTTCTGATTCCAGGCCTTCTCTTACCAATTTTTGAAGAATCGTTGTTACAGCTAATGGAATAAAGCAGTCTTCGCTCTTAGAGGCCATATTATTTTGTAAATCATTTAATGCTGACATTACTTCGAAAATTGTAATTGTATCCCCTTCAATCTTTTCAATAGTCATGTGAAAAGTGGACGCTTGACTGTGGATAAAGTAAAGCCATGCTTCAGATAAAGGATTTTCAAAAAATGATTTTATCACAAAAGGGCATTTTTCTTGTGACTCAAAAAATGATTTTAAGGGGGCATACATTGTCAGAAGACGTTCAACCGCAGGGAGTAGAGCAAGCCATCTGGTTTTGCTATATCCTAATATTTGCTTGTATTCTTGATTAACAAATTCACAAAATTCTTTAAGTTTTTCAACTCTTACTGTGTATATATAGAAATGAGAATATATTTTTGAAACGATGCCTTCAATATCAATAGGAAGAGCATCAGCAGCTGTCTGAATAGTGTTGTGAATGATATGAGCAGAACATCCTATTCCAACTAAACCATGTCCCAAGTCCTCCTTGAGTTTTGTAAAAACATTGTTAACGCCCTTTCTAGATATACCCCCAAAATTGCAATTAGTATTATCTGCGCAGAGAGCTATTGTTTTTTCTTTTGCATTCATATTTTTTAAGCATTCAATTAAAAATGCAGAGATTGTGTTAGATGTTTCCGAGGGCAATGATTTTACTTCTAAAAGTTTCATCTGAATCCCTTTAACAGGTTGGAAATATCTAACAAGTACTGGGAATATTTTTATGTCCTTGTGATTTGAAGCGTCGGTCATAATCGAAATAAAATTGGCTTCTCGAATATCAGTCTGCAGTTCCGATATAGCTATTGGAGTAAAGACATTTAATACAATTGCCTCCGCTTTTGTACGGGCACATGTAAACTTAGGGTCAAAACAAGTCTTGATTAATTTTGAAGAGCAATCCATAGATTTGAAAGATTGATTATGTTGCACTAAGTGATAGGCAAATGCTCCTTCAGCCGCGGCTAATTTAAGTTCTTTGTCACCAAAAATGTCATTTCTGAAAAACGTTGTGAGTGTTGAACTTGATGCACTGGCACGCAAAGCAGTTTTATGTTTTTCAGTATTTAAATGTTGTGTAATATCTGTTCTTCCTCCATGACTGATATTAAAGCTGGAAGAACATATGTTGCAACGAACACATGATTCCGTAAATGTCTTTTTCATATATGGGTATTCTTTCTCAAGGTCCTTATTGAAAACACATTTCCTCTTGCCTTTGGGGGCCATTATTTCAATTAATTTTAAATTTTCAACAGGCCTTAAAATTTAATAAAAATTTTATCTTTGAATATATATATATATATATATATATATATATATATATATATATATATATATATATATATATATATATACCTATATATATATATATATATATATATATATATATATATATATATATATATATATATATATATATAATGTTAATTGTGAATAAGACGGCTCCCGACCCGTGAGTGCTAGAGAAATTTATTTTTAGTGTATAAAAATAATTTTTTGTAAAGTAAGAAATTTTTAAAATATTTGCATTATACATAAAAATTTTATTTCCTCAACTGTCACGGGTAAGGGGTAAGGGGTACGGGGGAAACTAATATATAAATATACATATTCTTTTATATATTTATATATATATATATATATATATATATATATATATATATATTTATATATATATATATATATATATATATATATATATATATATATATATATATATATATATATATATACTACTCGTCAAAATTAACGCATTATATATATATATATATATATATATATATATATATATATATATATGGCAGAATGGATATTTCTACCCGTGAGTACTGCATAAATAATATATTTTTTAATGTATAAAAATAAATTTCTGTAAAATAAGAAAATTTAAAAATGCATTATAAATAAAAATTGTATTATTTATCCAGTACTCACGGGGTCAGGAGTGTAAATTTCTATTAAAAATATAACAATTAAAAGAACTAAAAAATTGCAAAAATGTTACTTCACATACGATTTTCAAATAAAATTCATAAAAAAAAAAAATTTGAAAAGGTGCTTTTTGTTAACTTCATGTCGATATTTTTGTAACGTATCTTTAATTAATCCCTATTTTGTTATGACTTATGAAACATAGGCAAGTTCAGTAAAAATGGCCTGGGTTTACGATTTTATAAACGGAATTATAATAATTTAACTATGCTTAGATTTAATAAATTTACATTACCTGTACTTGATTTTACGAATCCTACAAGAAAAATCAATATATTTAAAATATATTGAATAATAAATAAAAGAAAAGGAGAGCTCGTCTTATACACAAATACAATATATATATATATATATATATATATATATATATATATATATATATATATATATATATATATATATATATATATATATATATATATATATATATATATATATATATATATATATGCTAACCTTATATATAGATAATTAACTTTTAAATCACAAAAATAACTTGTTGTCACACAGAACGATCAAAGAAGACTGTTATTTTTTTTGACATGTTTCGTGCCCTTCGCTTATTCACGTACATAAATTCAAAGACTACATCTACATGTTTCGAACATGATCTCTTCTCAGTTTTCCTGCCTTTATAAGTATAGCGATTTCATGCCTAGCCTATATGCTGCTTGCAGCTGCTAAATTTCAAGATTTATAATGTTTACCAACGTAAGTTGTAAAATAAGCATAAAAATTTGGATTCATTTTCATCTGTTTTAAAATACGGGACAATTGATTAAAAAACGGGACAGGATACAAAAAACGGGACAGTGGTTTGAAAACCGGGACTGTCCCGGAAAATACGGGACGTCTGGTACCTTAGTTCATGGGGTATTCAGTAAACTTACTTTTGGGACAAAGGAATATATATATATATATATATATATATATATTTTTCTTATATATATATATATATATATATATATATATATATATATATATATATATATATATGCCTTTGTATAAAAATAACATATAATAATAATAATAACAATAATAATAATATAGTAATATTATTTTTAATTATGTAAATAATATATATAATATATATATAACAATAATAATAATATGTAATAATAATAATAATATAATAATATAATATATATATATATAATAATAATAATAATAATAATGTATATATATGTAATATAATTTATTTTTTTTTATATATAATATATATATAATAATAATAATAATAATAATAATAATAATAATAATAATAATAGTAATAATAATAATAATAATAATAATAATAATATATATGTAATAATAATAATAATAATAATATAATATTAATAATAATAATAATATATATATAAAATTATATATATATATATATGTAATAATAATATATCTTAATATATAATAATAATAATAATAAAATAATAATAATAATATACTAATGATAATAACAATAATAAAAGTCTTTGTAGTGATATATATATATATATATATATATATATATATATATATATATATATATATATATATATATATATATATATATATATATATTGTATATATATATTTATAAAAATATATATATATAGAGACACAATATACTCTTCTATATATATATATATATATATATATATATATATATATTGTGAATATATAATTCCACAAATAGCATCGAGAGACTCATTCCTCTTCTCTTCGAATAAGTACATAAAATTTTGTAAAAAAGGTACAAAACAGGGGAATAAGTAGCTGTAGAGAATGATCGAACCCGGTCGCTGTGAGGTCTTTGTCACACCTAAACCGGTAAAGCTATTTAGTTTTATTAATTTAGGAATGAGATTATTTTTGTTAAAAGTTTAAGGCTTGTTACAAAAAAGGTTCCTTTGAATGGCGAATAGTTTTGGCTGTATCCATTTCTTCCTACAAATGCCCACAATAATACCCTATTGATTTCCAATTTGTAAGAGGACATTCCTACTTATTTGCTTTAAGACTACACTCGTATATATATATATATATATATATATATATATATATATATATATATATCTATATATATATATATATATATATATATATATATATTTTTATATATATATATATATATATATATATATATATATATATATATATATATATATATATATATATATATATATATATATATATATATATATATATATATATATATATATATATATATATATATATATATATATATATATATATATATATATATACATGCATGTAGATGTTTATGGAATTTTTACTTCTTTAGGTTCTCCAATAATATTTCAAATAATAATAAGATAATTTATTCAATAATAAATATAATATTGAAAATATATATAGCATATTAATAGCATTAATAATAATATATATTTATTCATTATATATATCTATATATATATATATATATATATATAATAATATATATAAAAATACATAAAAAATATAATATATATATATATATATATATATATATATATATATATATATATATATATATATAATGCGTATATCTCTACATATCTATCTATGTATCTCTC
>JABUQX010035290.1:15000-30000 GCA_015478945.1 Trachelipus rathkii
CAAAATATTATTATTATTATTATTATTATTATTATTATTATTATTATTATTATTATTATTATTATTATTATTATTATTATTATTATTATTATTATTATTATTATTATTATTATTATTATTATTATTATTATTATTCCACATAGATCTCACAACACCAATAACGCATGCGATCACTTTGCCTGCAGGTCCACGACTAAAACATTGGTAGGTAAATTGCTCTCTACCAGACACCTAAACATTACGTAATCTTGTTACGCTCAAGGGTAAACAATCAGAGAATTGTATTTGCTATGCCATCACGGGACAGCCAATGAAATTCGAGGAATGACTCATTAATCTTAATATCTTTTGACATATGTGAAGGGTAAATAGATTTATTACTTTGTTCCCAATATCTTTTGACACATGAGAAGGGGTAATGAGATTTATTACTTTTCTCCCAATATCTTTTGACACACGAGAAGGGCAACGAGATTTATTACTTTGCACACAATATCTTTTGACACATGAGAAGGGTAACGAGATTTATTACTATGTTCCCAATAACTTTTGACACATGAGAAGGGTAAATAGATTTATTACTTTGTTCCCCTTTTGTCCTTACTTAACATATGTTTTTATCTTAAACAGTAGTTTTATTATTATTATTATTATTATTATTATTATTATTATTATTATTATTATTATTATTATTATTATTATTATTATTATTATTATTATTATTATTATTATTATTATTATTATTATTATTATTATTATTATTATTTTTATTATTATATCAACTATATATGTATATGAACATAACAAACCTAACATATCATACACACACACACACACACACACACACACACACACACACACACACACACACACACACACACACACACACTCACGCACACACAATAATTATAGACACTTTACTTGAAACACGAGACGGGCAATCATCGTACTAACTTACTGATCACATGACTGCTATTTCTATGATGTCAAGCAGATGTGTAACATTTTCTAAACGTCACTGGAAGACATTTACATTTTTCACATGTTTAATATAAACATTTCGTTTTGTTATGTATTTTCTTTTACGTTTCTATTATTCTTTATATTTATATTTTGTTAAAAGTTATTTATTTATTTATTTTAGTTTTATTTATTGTTATTTTATTTATTTAAAATAATCTATATATTTTTTTAAAAAACTTTTACTTATTTTTGCTTTGTTTTTTCTTTAAACATTATGTTTTTACTATAAAAATTTATTTATTTTGTTTTATTTGCTTTAAACATTATGTTTTTACTAAAAAAATTATTCTTTTTACGTTTATAACTTAAAATTTTTGCATTTTTACATACCTTAAAGCAGTAAATCAGTAAATCAGTTAATCAAACCACCCACTCTATCCTCCTACCCATTCGTGATCTATTGATCTATTGATCTATTGATCTATTGATTCATGTCATATTTTGTATAACATAACATAAAAATAAAGTTCTTTATACACTGATCAACGAATATATGCTAACGTAGCAAAGTTTTCCTATTATTAAAGCTAACATAACATCACCTGAACTAAGAATATAATGTACAACAGCAAACCTAGCATACCTTAAGCACGAATAATCAGCTAACATCAACAAAGTTCCACACTTAACACCAGTAAAGTAACTAACATAACATACAAAAACGTAACCTATTCACACTTTGTCAAGCATAACTCTAACAGATCAATGTTAATTTTACATTAACATTGTAATATTTAACAAAAATTTATCATAACCTTGTCTAATTATCATACAGGCCTACGAATATATGCTAACGTAACAAATTTTTTACATTAATAAAGCTAACATAACATAACCTGAACTTAGAATATAATGTACAACGACAAACCTAACATACCTCACGTATGAATAATCTGCTAACGTTCACAAAGTTCGATACTTATCAAAGGTGAAGTAGCTAACAACACATACAAAACTCAATGTATCCCAACTTTTCCTGCATACCAGCAACAGCTAAAGCAGTATTATCTAACAAAATCCCTTAACAAAATAACCAATCTATCAAAGATACCAACATCTTGAACTATGAATTGACACTACCTTCATCAAAATGCAACTCATATCAAATATAACATTATTTTGAACTATGAATAAACGTATACATTAGCAAAATTCTCGGATAAGCCTAACATTACTCAGCAAAAACTTAACCTATACCCCTATTATTATTATTATTATTATTATTATTATTATTATTATTATTATTATTATTATTATTATTATTATTATATATGTATATGAACATAACAAACCTAACATACCGCGCGCGCACACACACACACACACACACACACATTTCTATATTATCGCAAAGGTTGATAATAAATAGAGGTAATAAAATAAATTTGTTATTTACATTTTATTATTCAGAATATTTGTACATAGAAAACATTAAACATTGTACAATAAACATAGATGGATATTTATAATATATTAAATGGAGATTAAAGTACCCTTAAACCCTACAAACACATGCTACACACACACACACACACACACACACACACACACACACACACACACACACACACACACACACACACACACACACTTACGTCGAACACTTTCAGAAGGTAACATGAAATATTTTTAGGCTTATTCCGTTTTTAGACCCCGCCCCTTTCAGAAAATAACAACACGAAACATGAAAATGATTTTATGCTATAGCCACTTGCATAAAGTGATGTAATACTTATTATATTTATTAAACAAACTGGTAGGTTTGGCAACGGCGCATCATACAGAGGTGATTTGACAGCACTGTATAGATTAGGGAGCTCAGTTATATATAAATCAGTGAGCTACTCGATGGGGTATTCTTAATCAAGAGCCTTACGATCAGCACTCTTTAAGACACATTTTGTTAGATCCTGTAGTATCATTATCCGAGTTTTTTATATCTACACATGAGGATTTTTCAAATCAATACTTATTCAGCTAGGTAAGATTTTTTTCCTTAATATATATATATATATATATATATATATATATATATATATATATATATATATATATATATATATATATATATATATATATATATATATATATATATATATATATATATATATATATATATATATATATATATATATATATATATATAATATTTTTTTATATATATATATATATATATATATATATATATTCTCATTTTAAAATAACATTGTAATACATCTAATCAATAATTAGCAACGTAAGGTAATTAAATACATTATCAATTAACAATAGAGTTTAAATAATTTATACATATGTCTAAAAAAGTGATTCTGTTCCAGAAACGTGTTGAATATACAGCCATACACCTGGGTAAAAAGCATCCTTCGTATCGTTATCAACACACCCTTTAAAAATGGTATGTTGCTGTTGTTGTTGTGTAGATATATTTAATATAAGGAATGAGAAATACTATGTTAAACTAATATATTACAGACATAGTGACCTAATTGCAAGCAAACTTGACCTTAATTGTTTACTGTATCATAAATAATAATAATGAATATTCATTACAGGCTAATCCTTCGATGATGAATGCTGCTAATAAGAAGAGGAAGACCACTATAACAGACATAACGCACATCTCTGTAGAGAAACTTAAAAGGTCAATGGAACGTCACACATATGAAGTAAAGGTTATTGATGAAAACTTCTTCCATGGACCAAGAGATCTCGAAACAGCGTTCGAAATGGTTGTTAGCGAAGTTGTTGATGTTGTATTAAAAGACTTAGAATATGATAGTACACGTATGAGGGTTGGGATCAATTTCACTTTTGGTGATGACCAGTCACCTGACCGGAAATATTATGTCAACATCAGTTATAGAGATATATTAGACAATATTGCAGTGAAAGAGATGATGAGACGCTTGGAAGGTTCATTCCAATCAGGCGACAAGGCAACCTTTACCAAATTCAAAGTAGTAGCTACTGTGTTCATGATAGCTAAAGGAAAAGGCGATGACTGTAAAACTGATGCATTCGAGCTGCTAAATGTTAATTTCAAACATCGTTACATTAGTAAAGTTCATCTAGAGGAAGGCGCTGTAGGTTGTGCTTTCAAAGCTGTTGTTCTGTTTAGGAAAATAGCTCGTGAATGTGTAGAGTCCATATTCATTCATATACAATTGAGAATGAGGCAGAAGCATTAGCTAAAAAATGTGGTATGGAATATACAGATTCTTTCATAGTAACTGACTTTGAAAAAATCGAGAATATCGAAAAATGCCGTATAGTCGTGTTCGGCCCTGATGGTAACGGAGTAAAGATACTTTATAATCCCTCTAATGAGAACAGAGACGATCCTTTATACATTATCGGTCATGATGGAGTTAATCATTACTATGCTGTAACTGAAGACAAGTTAAAGTTATGTTTTGAGAATACCAAAAAACACGGAGCATATAGGAATGGCATCTTTTGCACTTATTGCTACACTTTCAATAGTAATAATATAGCACATAAATTAGTTTGTGAACATTACGGATGCAGACAATGTCTAGATGATAAGTGTAGAGGCTCATTTGATCACGATGGTATATTCCATGAATGTCGTGAATGTGATCGTGAATTTTATAATTCCGATTGTTATAAAAAACACCAAGATAATAATACGTGTAAGAAAATAAAAATTTGTTCTCTATGTCTGACACAAATAAAGATGGATCGCAAGGGTCAGTTTCAACACGACTGCACAAAAGCTTATTGTACTATATGTAAAGAAAAATATGAGCCTAAAGAAGATGAATACCATATATGTTACATGAAGAAAAAGAAAAATAAGAAGAAGGATGATAAGAAAGATACTGATCCAGAGGTTTATACATGTTACTACGATATTGAGACATACCAGGAAGATAAAGGTTATGATGATAAAGGAAGAAGAATAATAGAATTGAATCCTTATTTACTGGTAAGCCAGATGATATGTGATGTATGTACAGATAAGGAAGGGGAGCAAGTATGTTCACATTGCGGACCAAGAACAAGAACATTTAAATTAGAGGCTGAAAAAGGACCTGTAGGAAATTTCATTGATTTTCTAATGAACTTTTCAAGTAAAAGATCTAAATCAAAAGTAATTGTGACAGCACATAATGGTGGTAAATTTGATCATCAGTTCGTATATGCTGCATTATTGACCCACCCAAGTTCAAAATCTATCAGCAACAATCCTATAAAAAGAGGCAATAAAATCATTTCAATGGGAACGAATGGAAATATAGTCTTCAGGGATACATTATTATTTACACCATGTGCATTGAAAAGCTTGCCTAAATGCATGGGTGTCTGTGAAAAAGACAATTCCAAGGGTTTCTTTCCCTATACATTTTTAAATGAAAGCACCTTGAATTATAAAGGACTTATTCCAGATAAGAAATTCTTCGAAGTAGAAAAAATGTCAACAGATGAAAAGCAAGCATTTGAAGAGTACTATAATAAGTTTATAGGTAAAGAATACAATATTTTTGAAGAATGTGAAAAGTATTGTGTACAAGATGTTAATATACTAAGAAAATGTTTTGAGAAGTTTAGGGGCAGCTTCATTAAAGAATTTGATATAGATTGTCTAGACTCTAGATAATAACACAACAATTGCATCTTTATGTTTTACACTTTATAAAAATGTGTTTATGCCTGAGGAAAAAATTACTATTCTAGGTCGAGAGAACCCTAAACCTTTCACCTATGAAGCAATTCGCTGGCTTATGTATCAGGAAAAATTGAACAATATAAACATAAGGCACGCCCGCAACGGTGGGGAGAAAGGTTTCAAAATTAAGAACAAGTGGCTTTACCCTGACGGGTTCGGATATGTGAACGGTGTGAAAACAGCATTTTTATATCATGGTTGTGCATGGCATGGACATAAAGGCTGTAATAAAGGAAAAGGTACGCTCCATGACGTATCAGCTGTTGACCGTTACAATCTCACCATGAAGCAAGAAGATAGGTATAAAGAAGCTGGTTTTAATGTCATACGTGTGTGGGAATGTGAATGGCAGGTACAAAAGACCCTGATCATTCAAGATCCTAATCATACCGATAAAAATATAAGCATTAGTGAATATATTCAACGTCTTAGTAATGATGTTGTTAACAACAGACTCATAATTGATGATTCATTGCTTGGAGGCCCTGAACCCTTCGTACATTACTATCCACCAACTAAAGGACAGAAGATCATGTATTTAGATTATACATCACTTTATCCTTATGTTCAGAAGCGAATGAAATACCCTTGTGGTCCCCCTGAAAAACTAATAGGTGATAAAGTACCAGACATTGAATCATTCAAGAATGGACTCAATGACAAATATTTCGGCGCAGCTTACATTAAGATTCTTCCTCCTCAAGACTTATACATCCCTGTCCTCGCTGAACGATCCAAAAATAAACTAATATTTCCACTCTGTGTAAAATGTGTTAAAGATAACATCGCGAAATGCAATCATGATGAGAATGAACGAGCTATTGAAGGTGTATACACAACACCTGAAATTAAATTGGCAATAGAGATGGGTTACGAAATACTTAAAATATTTGAAGTTTGGTCGTTTAAAGAGAAGGAGTTTTTATTTGAAGGATATGTGAACCATTTCCTAAAAATAAAGACAGAGGCATCAGGGCTGCCAAATAATATTCACGAGGATGATCCTGATTTCGAGGAAAAACTTAAAGAGTTTATCCGTCTTTTCAAAGAAAAGGAAGGTGTCGAACTTGATATTAACAATATCAAGAAAAATCCTGGGATGCGATTCATTGCAAAATTGTGTCTCAATTCTCTTTGGGGAAAATTTGCACAAAATACACCTACAAGAGAAGATGTAGTATGTACTAGTGATAAACAAGTATGGGAACTAATAAACCAAAGCGATATTGAAGTCCCCAGCGTTATTCCAATAGGCAGTAAATATGTTGTGACAGTTGTAAAAAATGCGCTAGCCGAACGATCGTCAACTGCTACAAATATTCCTATCGCGTCGTTTACAACTGCATATGCACGTATAAAATTATACGAGTTACTTAACAAAGTCAAACAAAGGGCATTGTATTGCGATACAGACTCTTGTATTTTTGTCGCTGGAGAAAACGATGAAGTTCCTGAAACAGGAAATTTTTTAGGTGAACTAACAGATGAAATAGCAGATTACGGTCCAGGGGCCTACGGTGATTCCTTTGTGTGTACAGGGCCAAAGTCTTATGCTGTTAGAATAAGAACCGTTGATGGAAATATAAAATATATTGTAAAGGCCAAAGGCCTTACAATCAATAAAGATACAAAAGATACTATCAATTTTGAAAAACTGCTAAAGTTGGTGTATGATCATAGTTCCGAAAATAGTATAGGTCACGATGAGTCATTGTATGATGATATCAAAAACCATGATGTTACAGTGAAAGCAATGAATGAAATACAATTGGATAATGTCGATGAAGATGATGCACGATACGATGACCTACCTCATAAAAAGGCAGCTCGAATAGACGAATCACAGAATCCTAATGCTAATTTACACGGTAGTAACAGAGGAGGATTATGTTATAACATACCTACTACAACTTTTCAGCCCGGAAAATATGGAGGTGTTAGTATTGTATCAGGGACCAAGATGATGCAACATACAGCTGATAAGCGGTTTTCTATCAAAAATTCATTTCGAACAGCATCCTATGGATTTAAGGGCACTTTAATCTCCATTTAATATATTATAAATATCC
Organism: Trachelipus rathkii; assembly: GCA_015478945.1. Lineage (NCBI taxonomy): Eukaryota > Metazoa > Arthropoda > Malacostraca > Isopoda > Trachelipodidae > Trachelipus > Trachelipus rathkii. The sequence goes on from JABUQX010035290.1 coordinate 22,783, forward strand.
ATCTATGTTTATTGTACAATGTTTAATGTTTTCTGTACAAATATTCTGAATAATAAAATGTAAATAACAAATTTATTTTATTACCTCTATTTATTATCAACCTTTGCGATAATATAGAAATGTGTGTGTGTGTGTGTGTGTGTGTGTGTGTGTGTGTGTGTGTGTGTGTGTGTGTGGGTTTGTTATGTTCATATACATATATAATAATAATAATAATAATAATAATAATAATAATAATAATAATAATAATAATAATAATAATAATAATAATAATAATAATAATAATAATAATAATAATAATAATAATAATAATAATAGTATAGGGATAATTAATGTTAGGCTTATCCGAGAATTTTGCTAATGTATACGTTTATTCATAGTTCAAAATAATGTTATATTTGATATGAGTTGCATTTTGATGAAGGTAGTGTCAATTCATAGTTCAAGATGTTGGTATCTTTGATAGATTGGTTATTTTGTTAAGGGATTTTGTTAGATAATACTGCTTTAGCTGTTGCTGGTATGCAGGAAAAGTTGGGATACATTGAGTTTTGTATGTGTTGTTAGCTACTTCACCTTTGATAAGTATCGAACTTTGTGAACGTTAGCAGATTATTCATACGTGAGGTATGTTAGGTTTGTCGTTGTACATTATATTCTAAGTTCAGGTTATGTTATGTTAGCTTTATTAATGTAAAATTTGTTGCTAGCATATATATTCGTAGGTCTGTATGATAATTAGACAAGGTTATGATAAATTTTTGTTAAATATTACAATGTTAAGTAAATTAACATTGATCTGTTAGAGTTATGCTTGACAAAGTGTGAATAGGTTACGTTTTTGTATGTTATGTTAGTTACTTTACTGTTGTTAAGTGTAGAACTTGTTGATGTTAGCTGGATTATTCGTGCTTAAGGTATGCTAGGTTTGCTGTTGTACATTATAATTCTTAGTTCAGGTGATGTTATGTTACTTTAATAATAGGAAAACTTGCTACGTTAGCATATAGATTCGTTGATCAGTGTGTATAAAGAACTTTATTTTTATTATGTTATACAAAATATGACATGAATCAATAGGATCAATAGATCACGAATGGGTAGGAGGATAGAGGGTGGTTTGATTAATCCTGATTTTACCGGATTTACTCGTTTTTAAGGTATGTAAAGCAAAATTTTTAAGTTAAAAAGGTAAAAGAATAATTTTTTAGTAAAAACATAATGTTTAAAACAAATAAAACAAAATAAATAAATTTTTATAGTAAAAACATAATGTTTAAAGAAAACAAAGCAAAAATAAGTAAAAGTTTTTAAAAAAATATATAGATTATTTTAAATAAATAAAATAACAATAAATAAAACTAAAATAAATAAATAAATAACTTAACAAAATATAAATATAAAGAATAATAGAAACGTAAAAGAAAATACATAACAAAACGAAATGTTTATATTAAACATGTGAAAAATGTAAATGTCTTCCAGTGACGTTTAGAAAATGTTACACATCTGCTTGACATCATAGAAATAGCAGTCATGTGATCAGTAAGTTAGTACGATGATTGCCCGTCTCGTGTTTCAAGTAAAGTGTCTATAATTATTGTGTGTGCGTGAGTGTGTGTGTGTGTGTGTGTGTGTGTGTGTGTGTGTGTGTGTGTGTGTGTGTATGATATGTTAGGTTTGTTATGTTCATATACATATATAATAATAATAATGTTAAGAATAATAGTACGACTAATAATAATAATAATAATAATAATAATAATAATAATAATAATAATAATAATAATAATAATAATAATAATAATAATAATAATAATAATAATAATAATAATAATAAAACTACTATTAGATAAAACCCTAACCTTAAGTAAGGACAAAAGGGGAACAAAGTAATAAATCTATTTACCCTTCTCATGTGTCAAAAGTTATTGGGAACATAGTAATAAATCTCGTTACCCTTCTCATGTGTCAAAAGATATTGTGTGCAAAGTAATAAATCTCGTTGCCCTTCTCGTGTGTCAAAAGATATTGGGAGAAAAGTAATAAATTTTACCCTTCTCATGTGTCAAAAGATATTGGGAACAAAGTAATAAATCTATTTACCCTTCACATATGTCAAAAGATATTAAGATTAATGAGTCATTCCTCGAATTTCATTGGCTGTCCGTGATGGCATAGCAAATACAATTCTCTGATTGTTTACCCTTGAGCGTAACAAGATTACGTAATGTTTAGGTGTCTGGTAGAGAGCAATTTACCTACCAATGTTTTAGTCGTGGACCTGCAGGCAAAGTGATCGCATGCGTTATTGGTATTGTGAGAGATCTATGAAGAATAATAATAATAATAATAATAATAATAATAATAATAATAATAATAATAATAATAATAATAATAATAATAATAATAATAATAATAATAATATTTTGTGCGGTTGTGTATAGTAAAGAATGAGATTGCTATGGCGACTTCTGCTGGTAAGTTGAAACTTCTAATTTTAGTTACCTTGTTAATGAATAACGTTGTATGTCAATAGCTAGGATGAGATATATATTTTGTTTAGTTAATACAACGTTAATGTAAAATTAACATTAACATTTTAGAGATATGTTTGAAAAAAGTGTTGTATATTTTCATTTAACTTGAACGTTAAATATATTTAACAACAACAACAACAACAACAACAACAACAACAACAACAACAACAACAACAACAACAACAACAACTGCAACAAATACAAAAGCAAACGCGACATTTCAACAATAGCTACAGCTAAGAATTTATTTTATGTTATGTTATACAAAATATGACTTGAATCAATAGATCAATAGATCAATAGATCAATAGATCAATAGATCAATAGATCATGGAATGGTAGGAAGGTGGCTGGAAGGCAGTTTGATTTACTGCTTTACTGATTTAAGGTATGTAAAATGCAAATTTTTTTAAGTTATAAACATAAAAAGAATAAATTTTTTAGTAAAAACAAAATGTTTTAAGAAATAAAACAAAATAAATAAATTTTTATAGTAAAAATAAAACAAAATAAATAAATTTTTATAGTAAAAACAAAATGTTTAAAGAAAACAAAACAAAATAAATAAAAGTTTTTGTGTTATGTTATACAAAATATGACTTGAATCAATAGATCAATAGATCAATAGATCAATAGATCACGAATGGGTAGGAGGATAGAGTCGGTGGTTTGATTTACTGATTTACTGCTTTACTGATTTACTGATTTACTGATTTAAGGTATGTAAAAATGCAAATTTTTAAGTTATAAACATAAAAAGAATAAAATTTTAGTAAAAACAAAATATTTAAAGCAAATAAAATAAATAAAAGTAATTAAAAATTTAAATTGAAAACAAAAATTAAAAACATAAAGAATTAAATGTAAAATAAAAGTTATAAATAAAAATAGCCAAACAATATATTTTAGTTGGACGTTTATAAAAGAAAACGAGATTTGAAAATAGAAATGTCTGTCTGAGACTAAACGAATGTTTACTAACTCAGCACCGCACCGGCTCCAGCACCGGCTTTACCACCGGTGCCTGTACCACTCTGTCTTCCTCCTTCTCCATCCTTCCTCCTTCCTCCTTCTTTTATTTCAGGTGGGACCTCCGGAGGGTTCCAAACACCATTCTTCCTCCTTCCTCCTTCTTCCTCCTTCCTCATTCCTCCTTCTTCCTCATTCCTCCGTCTTCTCTTATGCACTCCGTGCATTTCTACTTCTTTTATTTCAGATGGGGAACCCCTCCGGGGGGATCCCAAAGCTCCAGCTCCAGATCCAGCTCCGATTCCAAATCCTTCCTCCTTCTTCCTCCTTCTTCTCTTACGCACTCCGTGCATTTCATCCTTCTAAGATCCTTCTATCTGGAAGGAACCAGCACCCCTTCTCCGAAGGGGTGCACTCGTCCGGAACCGCCATTCCAGGCAGACGGAGGCGGCGGCACAAACAGACAAGCGAAAATAGATACCTTCACGCAAACTATTTATTTATTTATTTATTATTAAATTTTTTTTTCTATTAAAGTTTTTTTTTTTTTTTTTTTTTTTTTTTTTTTTTTTTTTTTTTTTTTTTTTTTTTTTTTTTTTTTTTTTTTTTTTTTTTTTTTTTTTTGGTTTCCAGTTTCCAGTTTCCAGGAAGTCACTTTCCAGTTTCCAGGTTCCTGGAATCCTTCCAGGATTCCAGGATTTCCAGGATTCCAGTCCCTCCAATATGGCACTGTAACTACAGCGATATATCGAATGAATGTTATTAATAATTTTCTTTCGATTATATTTTTCAGTCAACCAGAGCACGTAGAAAGACGATTTAAACATCGATATAGGGGTAAAAAACATCGATAAATCGATTGAAACCATCAAAAATGATCTATCGATCATTTAAAACCTTCTAGGGACCAAAAAACCCCCTTTGGGGGGCTCCGCCCCCACTTTTGGGGTTAAAATCCTTGAGTTCAGACTCAAAACCTCCGAAAACGGTCTTCCAGACCTTAAATTCGGTCTCACTGACCTTAAAAACCCTAACCTTGACACGTCAAGCTTGAAAAACCGGATGTTGCAAAATGTTGCTTGCAACATGTGCAACTTCCGGTTGCAACTTCCGGATGTCAGTCTGGCTGCTAGTTGTGCCCTCCTTACTACTGAGGTGCCTTTGACTCTCTCATGAAAATTGTGTGAACATTGGAGATTCAAGGATCACTCGTTGTGGTACCTCCTTCTTTCCAGCCACATCTGTTTTATGGAACTCCTTGCCTTCTTTTATTTTCCCCGCAATATTTAATATTCCTCTATTCAAATCCCGCGTCTGCGCCCACCTGAGGGAATTGCGCTAGGCAAGAGTCAGAGTGGGTTTACTTTCCATTTATTTTAATTTTTATTCTCTTTATGTAATTTTTATTTATTTATTTATTTGTTTTTTTTTTTTTTTTTTCTTTTTTTTTTTAAAAGTTTATTGTTCGTGTGTGGTGGTATTATTTTAAATATATATATATATATATATATATATATATATATATATATATATATATATATATATATATATATATATATATATATATATATATATATATATATATATATATATATATATATATATATATATATATATATCTGGTGGGCAAAGGCCTAAGAGCTACCAAATTCCAACCGAGTTGGAAAGAACCTATATCAAAGGCCAAATAAAAAGCCGACATACACCGACACAAGGCGTTTGAAAGTGTGCAATTCAAAGTCAAATGTATTTGGAATAATAGACAAAGGAAGTGTGTTCCAGACTTTACCTGTGGAGTATTTGTAAGATCGAGCGTAGCGGTCAAGTCTGGGGTCAGAGAGTTGTAGAGAGAAAGGACGAGACTGTGCATAAAAAGGAGTGTCGAGATCTCTCCTCAAAGGAGGAGGTTCTTGATTAGAAGGTTCAGAAGAGGAATGTCCATTGTAATAGCGACACTATTAGAGGGTGAATCAACAGTTCGACGGCTAGATAAAGATTGGAGATAGTTAGTGTGAGTAGGAGAGTTACCAATTTAGTCCTTTACTTTTTTGTTTTTAATTTTTGGTAAGAATTTTATGCATTTATTAATTTCCTTTTTTATATATATATATTTTTTTACGAATTATGATTAGTTATTATTAATTTGTTTCTTGCTAATAAAGATGCTACAGTAATGTTATTCATTTGAATTAATCTTATTTTTTTTTTTTAATTTACGATATTTAAATATTTTATGTATCTTACAATGAATGACGCGAAGTTGGGAAAAAGGAAAAGAATAGATCTTTATATATATAAATTTATTTATATATATATATATATATATATATATATATATATATATATATATATATATATATATATATATATATATATAATATATATATATATATATATATATATATATATATATAAATATATTTCATATATTATTATATTATATATATAAATATATATATATATATATATATTGTTCTATGTGTTCTTATATATTATATGCTATGTATATTTGCATATATATATATATATATATATATATTATATATATATATATATATATATATATTAAAATATTATATATATATATATATATACATATATTATAAGTTATAGATAGCATATATATATATTGTTGTTTTCTATATATATTATATCTATGTAATTATATATCTATAAATATAGCAATATGTATATGGTGGTTATATATATTATATAGAAAAATAGCTATATATATATATATATATATTATATATGCTATATATATATATATATTTGTTATATATATATATATAAAATAATAATAATACAAAAAAAAAAAAAAAAAGGACTATTGATTTTTTGACAAGAGTTTAGGAATGAAAGCTTCATAATATATGAGAATTAAAAATCTTTATTTTTTCATTTATACCATCGGAAATATTTAGATTTTTTTTTATGTTTCCCATTTAGCTCGAGTTTATGAGCGATTCTATGGTATTCCTTTAGTTAAAGTAATACCATAGTGTAAAGGGAATTAAAATTATTCTCTTTAACTAAAGGAATACCATAGATAAACCGCAAAGATGGTGGTGCAGGAGTTCCTGGCCTCTTGGCCTCCTGGTGGATGATTTGGGGACTTCTTGTCTCTCTGTCCCCATTACCTGAGCTCCCTAAATGGGGAACATAAAACAAAAATTTCTAACATTTCCGATGAATACAAAAAAAAAAAAGATGATTTTTAGGTTCTACATATATTTATGAAACTTTTAAGCCAATTATCGTTTTTGGAAAATTCTATAGCTTTATGGTAACCTTAACCATATATATATATATATATATATATATATATATATATATATATATATATATATATATATATATATATATATATATATATATATATATATATATATATATATATATATATATATATATATATATATATTTATATATTTTTATCTATATTTTTTTATATATATATTTTTTTTTATTATTATATATATATATATATATATATATATATATATATATATATATATATATATATATATATATATATATATATATATATATATATATATATATATATATATATTTTTATATATATATATATATATATATATATATATATATATATATATATATATATATATATATATATATATATATATATATATATTATATATATCTATATATATTTTAATATATAAAAATATATTACAAAACATTT